>LPNX010490966.1:39563-159754 GCA_001517045.1 Pseudotsuga menziesii | reverse complement strand
TCAAGTGTTTCTAAGTTTTCAGTGAAAATTTTTAATTTTTAAATGTACATGCATATTGGGGTTGGGCATTAAACCATATGCAGTGATCTGAACTTGAAACCGAGTTGGGGTTTAAAAAATTTACAATGGAATTATTGGTTTCGTGAAACAACTAATGTAGAAGTTTCAATGAAGCAAATACATGAGTTATCTATGAAGAATTCTACAATACAGGAAATTACAGTTACCACTCCCTCTGATAAAAAATCTACTGTACACAATGTACAATCTGATAAAAGGGTACTCAACAACTTGGTGGAAAAAGGAATAAAGGAAAGAAGGGGGATGGAAATAAAAACAAGCCTAAGTCCAAAGATAATGCTTAAAGGGGAAAGCTAGGAAAGAAAAATGTGAAATTTCCTTGTAATATTTGTAGTGAATATCACTTAACCTACCAATTCCCTCTAATGGAACAAGCCCAGAAGTTTTTACAACAACAAAATACCATCTTGAATGATGATTTTAATAAAGGACAAAACACAGATTCTGGTGACTCTAACACTGTTGGGGGCACCCAAGATTCCTTTTCATTTGTCGATCAAGAATATATTAATATGGTTCAATCAAGCACTTTTTTGCAAACCGAACTCAAGAATTGTAGCCTGGAATCGTCACAGAAAGATAAAGATATTGTTGAAATATCGACTTCTCTTCCCAGCGAGAAACCAACAAATTCAATTCCAAAGATACCAAAAGGTGTTTACAAGCATGCTTCACCTACACCTAATGCGACGACTTCTACCAACTACTCCGTTGTGGAATATTTACCCCAACCACGATGTGCAATGTCTGCTTTGGAATTCTTGCAAAGTTGTCCTTCGCGACATAATGTTCTTTTGGAAGTTACAAGAAGTATTGATTCCATTGATATGTTGGCGAAGTTTGACATGTCATATATCTAACGCATTTTCTGTATCACATTTCCTTTTAGATTGAAGTAGTCCATGTTTCTAAGACCATTGGATAAACGGTCGTAGATGAAGGTGAATCTACATGTGTTATGGATAGTTCTTGTTGGAAATCCTTACGATCTCTGGAGTTGGTCCAGTCTACGAATCTACTTGCTTCTTTCGATGGAATATCTTTCCGTCCTCATGGGATTTTACCCTCTTTTGATATCCAGTTAGCAGGAAAAGTAGTTTCAATAGAAGTTGAGGTAGTGGACGCTCCTCTTGATTATAACTTGTTATTAGGGAGGAGTTGGACTTATTCTATGCAAGCCATTCCATCGTCCATTTTTGGGTGTTAGTATTTCTCCATGAAGGAAATATTGTCACTATTGATAAGTTGTCATTCACCTAGGAAAGTGCTACAAACCCTTCTAAATTAATTGTTCCTATGCTTGATCAAGAATTCCTATCTAGTGAGAATTTGGGAGTAGGAATGTATTCATCTCTCATGGGAACTTTTGAGTATCCCGCTCCTATTAATTACATCCTTTTTACTAGCATAAAAACAATAATTCAGTATCTGGGGATTTGTTCACAATATCTAATGATCGAAATGATCCTTTTATCTTACAAACTAATGTTGAAACAGTGGTTCCCTTATCTGTGGAAGCAATTTCTTATCAATCCATTCAATATACTACCACGGATTTCACCTCTACTCCTTCGGTCTTCGAGGAGTTGAAAGTTGATTATAAGCCTACATGGGCTATAGACTCCGCTCATTCTTCTTATTTCTTAGACATAGTTTTTCCTTCTAATGAATACATTATAGAAGCGATGGTAGGCATAGAGAAACCCTGGGAGTATATGCATCATAGATCCTACTTTATTCTAAATATAGGTAGGATAGAGAATGAAGAGTTTCATGTGAGACTTTAGAAATGTTGATCATCCCATTAATCCATTAGCTAAAGAGGTAGTCATTGTTGAAGGGAACATGGATAACATATCAAAAATGATGTTTATCAACATATCTAAAAACCCTAATGTCATGGAAATTATATTTATCGGTGCTAACTATTCTCCCGAGGAAGTTTTCATTTATACTGATCTAATTAAAAAATTTCATGATGTTTTTTCCTGGTCATATGAGGAGATGACAGACATTGACCCTTCCATTGTTGAGAATGAGATTAAAATGTATCCTAATGTTAAACCTATTTGACAAAATCTTTCTCTGGTTAATCCATGGAAATTCACATCTATTAAAGCTGAAGTAGAAAAGATCTTAAAGGTTGGTTTCATTGATCCTATCGTGATGACAAAATGAGTTTCCAATACAGTTCTAGTTGATAAAAAGAAAGGAGTCATTTGCATATGTACTGAATTTTAGGACTTGAATAAGTCATTCCCTAAAGATAAGTACCCCACACCTTTCATTGACCATATAATAGACACATGTGCAGGAAATGAAGTATTCTCTTTTATGGATGGATTTTCATGATATAATCAAATCCAAATTAAACCTAAATACCAACATAAAAATGCTTTCATTTGTCCCTAGGTTACCTTGGATTTAGGAATTTTCCCTTCATTCTGAATAATACTGGAGCTATATTCCAATGAGCTATGAACTTCGGTGTACATGATATCAAACACATATTTGAACCTTACCTTGATGACCCCCCTACCCATTCTCGAAAGAGACAAGATCACCCTGAACATTTCCGAGTAGTGTTTGAATGATAAAGACAATAGAATATTTATTTGAATCTTCATAAATGTGTGTTCTATGTCAAATCTGGCGATTGCCAGGTTTTATAATTTCCAACAAGGGAATTATTGTCGATCCATTGAAATTTGAGGCCATTGTAAGTATGCCTCCTCCTCGTGCTATCCATTAAATTCAAAGTCTGCAGGGCAAGCCTAACTTTATCAAACATTTTATAGTTAACTATGCTAAGATAACAAAGGGATTCAAGCACCTACTCAATAAAGACACCCTATTTATATGGGATGAGGCTTCTCAGAACTCGTTTAAAGGTTTGAAAAAAGTGTTATTATCAACCCCTTTGTTGAGTCAGCCAGATTATACTAAATATTTTATTTTATATCTAGTTGCGTCTAATTCCACAGTTGGCATAGTCATAGTTTAGGAAGATGATAAGCTGCAGGATCATGTGATCTACTACTTGAGTCGTTCCTTAATAGGACCTGAACTTAGATATTATCACATTGAGAAGTTAGCACTTGTAGTTCTTTATGTTGTTCAGAGGAATTGTCACTATATTTTTCTACAAACAACCATCGTTGTTGCGGACGTCAATTTATTTCAGTACGTTTTAAACTAGCGTATAATATGGGGGAAATTTAATAAGTGGATTTTCATACTCCAACAGTTTGACATTACCTTTCAGTCCGCCAGTTCGTTGAGATCATCTCAGAGTTTCCTGCTAACGATGATTCTAAATTCGAATATGATTCATTCCCTAATGAGTACATCTTCCTAATATCCACCTCTAGTGCATGGTATGGGGATATCTTTGTTTATATATAGAATTTGAAGTGTCCTGCAACTATTTCATGAAAATATCGATGATGATTTAGGTATAATACTAATAATTACCTGGTGATTGGTGATACTCTTTATAGAAGAGGGGTAGATTCCATTCTATGTCATTTCTAACTCATGAAGAGGTCGAGTCTGTAGTAAAAGATGCCCATAGTGGAGCATGTAGGGTTTTCACGTCTCCTCCCCTCTCGCCGTTGGAGAGGACATGACGAACTGTTGCTGTCTATCCAATCAGGAATCTAGCACAACTCCCAAGCTTCAAGGAACTCTTCCTTGGCCTCAATATAAGATAAACATGATCCCCAACACTGAACTCCCTATGCACTCTATTATTATCTGCATAGCTCTTCTGTTTATATTGGGCTGCTTTGAGGTTCTTCCTAATCTTTGCAACCTCTTATTCCATTTCCTTAAGCAATTATGGACCAAGCACAATTCTATTCACAGGTGTCCTAAATATTCTTCCATATAAATCCTCATATGGACTCATTCTCAGTGATGCTTGATGTCCATTATTATATGTAGACTCTACCAAGAGTAAATAATCCTCCCATTTGGATATTTTTTCCATTACATACATGTGAAGCATGTCTTCAAGCACCTGATTTACTCTCTATGTTTGTCCATCGGTTTGAGGATTGTAGGCGCTGCTAAAGTTCAACTTTGTACCCAAATATGCAAAAGGACCCTTCCAAAAATTTGAACTAAACTTGGTATCCTTGTCAGAAATTATTTCCATAGGAAATCCATGCAATCTGAAAATTTCCATCATGAAAATCCAGCTTGCAATGGAATCGGCTTTATATGTGGACTTGACCAGTATAAAATGTGATTCCTTTGTTAACTTGTCCAGCACAACCATGATGGAATCATGTTGTCCCACAGTCATTTGTAACCCTATAATAAAATCCATGGAAATGACTTCCCATTTCCATTATGGGATTGGTAAAGGTTGCAACAAACCTACTGGGTGTTGATGTTCAACCTTCACTTGCTGACATTTCATGCACTTAGAAATATACTGAGCAATGTCCTTTTTCATTCTTGGCCAAAAATACTGCTTTCTGGCTGTAGCAATTGTTTTTTGATATCCTGGGTGACTAGAATATGGAGCTTGATAGATTTCATCCATGACAATCCTCCTCAAGTCTGCCACATTTGGAATATAAATTCTATTCTTATAATTAAGAAGTTTGTCTCCTTCCAATTGATATCCATCGTACTTCCTTTCAAGGTTTTGCTGCTGTAACTTGTCCTTTATCTGCACGTACACTTTATCCTGGGAAATATGGTTAATAATCTACTGCCTCAAAATCTGGTTGGCAAGTACTAAGAGATGCCACATGCATTTCATGTACCTTCCTGCTGAGTGCATCAACCACCTTGTTTTTTTTTCCTTTTATGTGTTTGATTTCAAAATAAAATTCACATAAAAAATTCCAACCATCTAGCTTTCCTAGCATTTAAAGTTGGCTGAGCAAACAAGTATTTGAGACCACAATGGTCTGTCCTTAGCTCAAATTTTCTTCCCTTTAAGTAATGTCTCCACATGTTTAGAGCATTTACTATGGCTGAAAGTTCTAAATCATGGGTAGCATAGTTCTTCTCATGATCCTTCAACTTTTTTGACTCATAGCATACCAAGTGGTTGTCTTGCATACGAACTCCTTCAAGTCCTTGATTACATGCATCTGTACACACCACAAAGTCTTTTGTGGGTTTGCAATTTTCAAAATTGGTGCACTCATAAGAAGATTCTTCAACCATTGGAAGCTTTCCTCACATCTTGGTGTCCATTCAAACTTTATCCCCTTCTTTTGCAAGGAAGTGATTGAATGTGTGACCTTGGAGAATCCTTCAATGAACCTCTTGTAGTACCTGACAAGTCCCATAAAGGATCTCACATCTATCACATTTCTTGGAGTTGGCCAATTCATAATGGCCTCAATCTTCTCAGGGTCCACAGATATTCCTTCGTCCGAGATAATGTGACCCAAATAACGAATTTTATCTTTATAAAAGTCACATTTGCTCAACTTTGTAGACAGTTTATGCTCCCTTATCAATTGCAATGCCATTCTCAAATGTTCTTCATGCTCTTCTTCATTCTTAGAATAAATAAGAATGTCATCTAGGATGACAAGAACAAATTTGTCCAGATACTCACTAAAAACACTATTCATGAGACACATGAATGTAGCTAGTGCATTTGTGAGACCAAATGGTACCACCACAAACTCATAGTTACCATACCTTGTTCTAAAGGTTGTCTTATGAATATCTTCCTCTTTGATTTTTACTTGATGGTAACCAGACCTCAAGTCAAATTTTGAAAATACCTTTGCTTCTCTCATTGATAAAAAAGGTCATCAATTCAAGGTAATGGGTATTTATTCTTCACAGTAACTCTGTTCAACTTCCTGTAGTAAATACATAACCCGAGTGTCTCATATTATTTTTTCACAAATAGAACTGTTTCTCCCCACGGGGACACACTCGACCTGATATATTTCTTTTCCAACAACTCTTGTAACTGCATTTTCAGCTCTAGCAATTATGGTGTGCTCATCCTATAGGGTGTGTTGGACACTAGTGCGACTCCCGACACAAGGTGAATTGTAAAATCAATGTCTCTATTTGGAGGAAGTCCTGGCCCATCTCATCAAGAAAAACATCCCTAAATTCTTGCAATACCGGATAATCTTCCACCTTAGGAGTTTCATTTTCTGTTTCCTCCAAAACATGGGTTGCATACAATCGACAACCTTTCCTATAGAACTTCTTCAATTGCATTGTTGAAACCTACTTAATAGAAATCACCTTTGGAATGCCTCTTACAACCCTTGGGTTTCCTTCTTCATCCATGCATTCAAATGTCTTGTTGTAGCAATCAAATTTAACCTTATGTGCTTCTAACTAGTCCATTCCAATGAGAATATCATAGGAACCAAGTGGCAGAATATTCAGGTGTGCATAAGTGAATAGCCCATCCATACCTAATGGACATTTCTCCACAATTTCACAAACTTTTCACTTGGTTCCAGTGGCTAGTTGAACTAACCATGATTTGCTATGCTTTAATTTCTTAAAAGCACAAATCTCAAAAATTCTAGGAATGATATAACTGTGAGTAGATCCAAGGTCAATCAAAATAGAAACAAATTGCTTAGAAATATTACCTTCAACTTCAACCACAGTTGATTGATGATCTCACTGGCGGTCCTCCAGTGCTGCATAGATTCTAGGGATGGTCCACGCCACTTGACCCATAGTTTCAGCTCCTTGGATGTTGTGAACTTGACTTACATTCCCATTCCAATATGGATAGTTCCTAAGTATATGGTATTATCCACATCCCCAACATTGAAGTGGTTCTCTTGTCTCCTTTGGATCTCTTGGCTTGTCTCCCATCATTCTGGCTGGCTTAGTCATAGCTTGTGATGGTTTCCTTTGTTGATTTCGGAAGCGAGAGGGTTTGAAACCTTTCTTCCTTTAGTCAAACTTATCATTCTTGTTGTCCTTCCATGCCTTATGGAAATCATGTTTGCTTTGGTTTTGATCATAGAAATACTTGGCCTTCATTATTACCTCTTCTAGAGTTTGAGGTTCATCAAATTCAAACCTATCTTTATATGACTAAGGTAGCCCAGAAAATGTCGAATTTTCACCTTATCATTTCAAATATACCTGACATACCTCAGTAGTTCCAAGAATTTTTTTCCATATTTGCCATGGTCAATTGTACCAATTTCATCTCATGGAAATCCTTAATCTTATCATCATAGTACCTATCATAGAGGTACTTCTGCTTGAAATATTTCTTGAACTGTTTCCACATAATCTTTCTTTCATTGATGTTCTTCACTTTCTTGAGGTGCTCCCACCATATAGATGCTCTTTCATTTAAGTTGAATATGGCTACCATTTCCTTCATATTTCCAGAGTATTTTTGGACTTGGAAATACTTTCTCATCCCAAGAAGCCAAGATTTAGCTTCTTGAGCAGATTTTACCTCAACATCAAATGTAGGAGTCTTTTCCTTCTTAAATTCCCCATATGAATTGTTCTTGTAATGCCTCTTCCTCTTACTCCTATGAGATGAAGATATTGAAACCTCAATGGATTCTTCAGAGTCAGATGATCAACTAGAATATATTTCTAGATTATATGTTCTATCTCTAGAAACTCTTCTTGAGCTATTGGACCTCTTGCGGGAATTTCTCCTTGCACTGCTCCCACTCCCTTTTCAATTTTTTATTTGATGCGCAGAGTTTATTTTCCTTTGTATGTCTTTCAAAATCTGTAGCATGGATGCATTCAACTGATTTTGTTCTTATTGAGATTTAATCATCCTTTAATTATCTTTTCGGCAACTTTACAACTCCACCCTTAGGCTCCTCATGGTGGATGCAATATCTGGGGGAGTCTCTTGATTTCTTCTACCATTGGATTCAGTTTCAATAATCTCAACCTGAATGTTCTCTCCCATGGAATCTATCTTGGGCTTATAGGAATCTTGTGCATCACTCATGATGTTGATCTTCTTGGCCCAACTAAGACCAAATTTTCCAAACTGCACTATGTGGAATGTTTCCTTTGATGTGACTATGATTCTGCAAAATGTGTTCATAAACACAATTGTTAGCTGCATGATATTCTCATAAATTTATAAATTTCTTTCCTTCATTTGGAAAAATCCTATAGTGACAACTTGTCAAAACATAGACTTTTCTCACAATCAACGACTGTCTCAGGGGGATGACAGGGGTCAAGGGGGCTTGCTAGCCAAATTTATCCAACGTATCGGCAAAACTCATATTTTTCTTCTGACATGGAAATTTCAAACGCTTAGAAAATTTTTGAAAATTTTTCTTTCTTTCTTGGCAAACTCACCAGTTTCTGTCGACATGTGTTGGAAAAACTCATCGGTTTCTTGACATATCGGAAAAACTCGCCAGTTTTTCCCACATAGAAATTTTCAAAAACACTTATAAATTTTTCTTTATTTCTTTCTTACATTGACGAAACTCATCAATTTCCTCCGACATATGTCAACAAACTCAGCTTTACTTGTCGACGTATCGGCAAAACTTGCCAATTTTTGCCGACATGTCTATACTTAGAAAAATTTCTTGTTTCGCGGTGATCTCGGAAAATCTTTCCGACATGTATCGACAAAACTCAGCCTTTAATACCGACAGATATCACCGCAACTTCGTCGGCACAACTCATCCAACTCAGTCGAGATAGAAAATTTTCAAACACTTAGAAATTTTTTTGAAAATTTTCTTTCTTCTTCTTTTTCTGCTGACCACAGAGGGTGATCTTACCTTTTTCAACTATTCAACTTGGCCCAGTTAGGCTCAATTTTGTAACCTGTGGGATCTGATACCACACTATCATGTCCCCTCCCCTCTCGCCATTGGAGATGACGCAACAAAATACTGCTGCTGTCTATCCAACCGAGAATCTAGCCCAATGAACATAATAAATAAAATGCATTGAAAATAAAACATATGCAGCTGCATAATGCAATAATATACATCGGAATCAATTCTCATTCAAACATTCAATATGTTCATAATAATTCTTGAAGCAAATACATTGCAGAGTTAATTACAGGAGAGCACTTATCTTGAAATTGATCTGCCCCAAACAACTAGCTATGTTGTTGCAACGTTCCATCCAACCATAGGTCAATTGTTCTCATCAATCTCTCAGCACAACTGCCACCCTCGCGATAGGCATGATTTCCACAAGGAAAAAGGAGACAACATGCTCACACATAGTCAAATACACACCAAGGTTCAGCCAAGCCAATCTACAGTTGGGTTTATCAGGCTGCTAAGGCAGTGGAAAGGATGAATTGCTAAGCTAGTGAGCTCAACCACAGAGCTATGGACACCTGTACAAGATCTATCTTGCTTGGCCTCCACAATACCTACACACCCAAGGCAATAAAGTATTCCCTTCACTGCTACACAGTCCTTCAGTCCATACCTTCCCTTCCAGTGTTCTCCTGGGTGTGCATAGAAGATTAGATAGCCCCTCTTGATCTGTTTGTGAGGCTCCTCTCTTCACTAGGTTTATCAATACAATTCTGGGCCTCTTCCACTCCTAACAGTTCATACCTTAGCAACCTGATAAATCCAATTGTATATTGGCTTGGCTAAAACTTGATGTGTATTTGGCTACGTGTGAGCCTATTGTTCCCTTATTCCTTGATGAGAACAACTGGCTTATGGTTGGGTGGAACGTTGTAGCGACATAACTAGTTTCTCGGGGCAGCTCATTTTCAAGATAAGTGGTCTCTTGTATTAAATCTGCAATGTATTTGTTTTTATTATGAACATATTGAATGCTTGAATGAGATTTGCTTCCGTTGTATATTATTGCATTATGCATCTGCATATGTATTTTTTTAACTTCAATGCATCTTTGATTATATTCATGGGGATAGATTCCCAGTTATGCTAGAGCAGTTTCGTCGCGTCATCTCCGTCGGCAAGAGGGGCGGGGATGTGACATGTGTTCAATTTGCTTCAACTATCACTAATTGGAAACCAAAAAATGTTTGAATGTTCCATATATTTCCATAAGGAAGGGGATGTGACAGTGTGGTAAGAGATCCCACAGGTTACAACATTGGGCCTAAATGGGCCAAGTTGAACAGTTGACAGAGATAAGATTATTCTCTGTGCTCAGAAGAAAAAGAAGAAAAAATAAAATTTTCAAATTATTTTCTAAGTGTTTGAAAATTTTCTGTGTCGGCTGAGTTGGCTGAGTTGTGCCGATGAAGTTGCGGCAATATGTGTCAGCGTGAACGCTAAGTTTTGCCAATGTCAGAGAAAAGAAAGAAAAATTTTCAAATTTTTTTCTATAGACATGTCGGCAAAAATTGGATAGTTTTGTCGATATGTCGGCAAGTTAAGCTGAGTTTTCTGACAAATGTTGGAGTAAATGGATGAGTTTCTTCGATATCAGAAAGAAAGAAAGAAATGTTTCGAAGTTTTTCTGAAAATTTCCATGTCGGCAAAACTTAGCAAGTTGCGATGATACATGTCGACAAAACTTGGTGAGTTGCGCTGATACATGTCGGCAAACCTTGGCGAGTTTTTCTGATACGTCGGTAAGTTAAGTTGAGTTTTTCGACACATGTCGGAAGAAACTGGTGATTTTTCCGAAAAAAAAAAGAATTTTTTTCAAAAATTTTCTAAGTGTTTGAAATTTCCATGTTAGAAGAAAAAGCTGAGTTTTACCTATATGTCGGATAAGTTTGGCGAATTTTGTCGATACGTCGGAAAAACTTGACGAGTTTTGTTGATACGTCGGATAAACTTGGTGAGTTTTGCCAATATGTCGGATAAAATTGGCAAGTTTTTCCAATATGTTAGAAAAGTTTGGCAAGTTTTTCCAATACGTCGGAAACGTTTGGCAAGTTTTGTTGATACGTAAGAAGAAAAGGCTTATTTTTGCTGATCAACGCAAAATGGTGAGTTGTTGTCGATACGTGTCGAAAAAACTTGGTGAGTTTTTCTGATACGTAGGAAGACAAAGGTGAGTTACGCCGACATGTTGGAGAAAATCGACGAGTTAGCCGATCGAAGGAAAAACGATAAATCCGTCGAAACAGAGAATTCAACAGTTTTTCAGTGAGATTTGTAGGTGCCAGAAAATTGAAAAATGGTTGTGAACTTATACACCAGATTACGCGAAATCGAAAGATTTACAAAAAAAAAGAAAAAAACGAGGACGCTACCTTCGACCCACCTTGGCAAACCCCCTTGACACCCGTCGCCCCCTTGAGATAGTCGTTGATTGTGAGAAAAGTCTATGTTTTGACAAGTTGTCAATATAGGATTTTTCCAAATGAAGGAAATAAATTTATAAATTTCTGAGAATATCATGCAGCTAACAATTGTGTTTATGAACACATTTTGCAGAATCATAGTCACATTCAAAGGCAGCATTCCACATAGTGCAGTTTGGAAAATTTGGTCTTGGTTGCCAAGAATACCAACATCATGAATGATGCACAGGATCCATATGAGCCCAAGACAAATGCCATGGGAGAGAACATATAGGTTGAGAATGCTGAAACATAATCCAATGGGAGAATAAATCAAGAGACTCCCCCAGATATTACAGCCACCATGAGGAGCCTAAGGGTGGAGTTGCAAAGTTGCATAGAAGATAATGAAAGGATGATGAAAGCTCAGGAAGAACAAAATTAGTTGAATGCAGCCATGCTACAGAGTTTGACAAGCATCCAAAGGCATATAAACTCTGGGAATCAAACAACAAATCCAGAAGGGAGTGAGAATTCTGCAAGGAGAAATTCCCACAAGAGGTCCAATAGCTCAAGAAGAGTTTCTAGAGATAGAACATATACTCTAGAAATATCTTCTAGTGGATCATATGACTCTGAAGAATCCATTGAGGGTTCAAGCTCTTCATCTCATAGGATTAAGAGGAAGAGGCATTACAAGAACAATTCATATGGGAAATTTAAGAAGGCAAAGCCTCCTACATTTGATGGTGAGGTAAAATCTGGTCAAGAAGATGAATCTTGGATTCTTGGGATGAGAAAGTATTTCCAAGTCCAATACTACTCTGGAAGCATGAAGGCAAGGGTAGCCATATTCAACTTAAATGGAAGAGAATCTGTATGGTGGGAACACCTCAGGCAAGTGAAGAAGATTAATGAAAGAAAGATTGTGTGGGAGTAGTTCAAGAAATATTTCAAGTAGAAGTACCTCTTTGATATGTACTATGATGATAAGATTAAATATTTCCATGAGATGAAATTGGGACAATTGACCATGGAAGAATATGCAAACAAATTCTTGGAGCTGCTGAGGTATGTCAGGTACATTCGAGATGATAAGGTGAAAATTCACCGTTTTCTAATTGGGCTACCTCATTCGTATAAAGATAGGATTGAATTTGATGAACCTCGAACTCTAGAAGAGGCAATAAGGAAGGCCAAGTATTGTTATGATCAAAACAAAAGCAAACCTAATTTCCATAAGGCATGAAATGATAAGAAGAATGAGAAGTTTTACCAAAGAAATAAATGTTTCAAACCCTCTCACTTCCGAAATCAGCAAAGGAAACCATCACAAGCTATGACTAAGAAAACCAAAATGATGAGAGACAAGCCAAGAGATCCAAAGGAGCCAAGAGAACCACTTCAATGTTGGGGATGTGGAGGAGACCATATGCTAAGGAACTATCCACATCAGAATGGGAACTTAATTCAAGTTCACAATAGATAAGAAGTTGAAACTATGGGTCAAGTGGCGAGGACCATCCCTAGAATCTACGTAGCACTAGAGGACTGCCAAGTAGAACATCAATCAATTGTGGTTGAAGTTGAAGGTAAGATTGCTAAGCAATCTGTTTCTATTTTGATTGACCCCGGATCTACTCACTGTTATATCGCTCGTAAAATAGTTGAGATTTGTGCTTTTAAGAAATTAAAGCATAGAAAATCATGGTTAGTTCAACAAGCCACTGGAACCACGAGAAAAGTTAGTGAAATTGTAGAGAAATGTCCATCAGAGATGGATGGGATATTCACTTATGCAAACCTGAATATTATTCCACTTGGTTCCTATGATATTCTCATTGGAATGGACTGGTTAGAATCACACAAGGTTAAACTTGACTGCTACAATAAGACATTTGAATGCATAGATGAAGAAGGAAACCCAAGGGTTGTAAGAGGCATTCCAAAGGTGATTTCTGTTAGGAAGGTTTCAACAATGCAGTTGAAGAAGTTATGTAGGAAAGGTTGTCGATTGTATGTAGCCCATGTTTTGGAAGCAACGAAAAATGAAACTCCTAAGTTGGAGGACTATAATGTATTTCAAGAATTCAGGGATGTTTTTTCTTATGAGATTCTGGGACTTCGTCCAAAGAGATACATCAATTTTACAATTGACCTTATGCGGGGAGCCGCACCAGTGTCCAAGACACCCTACAGGATGAGCACACTAGAATTTCTAGACCTGAAAATGTAGTTACAAGAGTTGTTTGAAAAGAAATATATCAAGCTGAGTGTGTCTCCATGGGGACCACCAGTTCTATTTGTGAAAAAGAAAGATGGGACACTCGGGTTATTTATCGACTACAAGAAGTTGAACAAATTTACTGTGAAGAATAAATACCCATTACCTTGAACTGATGACCTTTTTTATCAAATGAGAGGAGCAAAGGTATTTTCAAAAACTAACTTGAGGTCTGGTTACCATCAGGTAAGAATCAAAGAGGAATATATTCATAATACAGCCTTTAGAACAAGGTATGGGAAATATGAGTTTGTGGTGGTACCATTTGGTCTCACAAATGCACCAACTACATTCATATGTCTCATGAATAATGTTTTTAGCAAGTATCTAGACAAGTTTGTTCTTGTCTTACTAGATGGAATTCTTATTTATTCTAAGAATGAAGAAGAGCATCACGAACATTTGCGAATAACATTGCAATTTCTAAGGGAGCATAAGTTGTATGGAAAGTGGAACAAATGTGACATTTATAAAGATAAAATTCATTATTTGGGTCACATTATCTCAGATGAAGGAATATCTGTGGACCTTGAGAAGATTGAAGCCATTATGAATTGGCCGACTCCAAGAAGTGTGACAGATGTGATATCCTTTATGGGACTTGTCGGGTACTACAGGAGGTTCATTGAAGGATTCTCCAAGGTCACACATTCAATCACTTCCTTACAAAAGAAGGGAATAAAGTTTGAATGGACATCAATATGCATGGAAATATTTCAATGGTTGAAGAATCTTCTTACAAGTGCACCAATTTTGAAAATTGTAGACTCGAGAAAAGACTTTGTGGTGTGTACCGATGCATGCAATCAAGGACTTTGAGGAGTTCTTATGCAAGACAACCACATGGTATGCTATGAGTCAAGAAATTTGAAGGAGCATGAGAATAAATATGCTACTCATGATTTAGAACTTGCATCCATAGTACATGCTCTAAATATGTGGAGGCATTACTTAACGGGAAGGAAATTTGAGCTAAGGACAGACCATTGTGGTCTGAAATACTTGTTTGATCAGCCAACTTTAAATGGTAGGAAAGATAGATGGCTGGAATTTTTGTATGAATTTGATTTTGAAATAAAACACATAAAAGGAAAAGAAAACAAGGTGGCTGATGCACTCAACAAGAAGGTACACGAAATTCATGTGGCATCTGTTAGTACTTTCCAACCAGATTTGAGACAGCAGATTATTAACCATATTGTCGAGATTGAAGTGTACGTGCAGATAAAGGACAAGATGCAACAATAAAACCTTGAAAGGAAGTACGAAGGATATCAATTAGAAGGAGACATACTTCTTACTTATACAAATAAAATTTATATTCCAAATGTGGCAGACATGAGGAGGATTTTTATGGATGAAATCCATCAAGCTCCATATTCTGGTCACCAAGGATATCAGAAAACAATTGCTTCAGCCAAAAATCAGTATTTTTGGCTGGGAACGAAAAAAGGAAATTGCTGAGTATATTTCTAAGTGCATGAAATGTTAGCAGGTGAAGGTGGAACATCAACACCCAATAGGTTTGTTGCAACCTTTGTCAATCCTTGAATGGAAATAGGAAGTCATTTCCATGGATTTTATTACAGGGTTTCCAATGACTATGAGACAACATGATTTCATCATGGTTGTGGTGGACAAGTTAACAAAGGCATCACATTTTATACCGGTCAAGTCCACATATAAAGCCTATGCCATTGCAAATATTTTCATGAAGGAAATTTTTAGATTGCATGGATTTCCTAAGGCAATAATTTCTAACAAGGATACCAAGTTTACTTCAAGTTTTTGGAAGGGTATTTTTGCATATTTGGGTACAAAGATGGACTTTAGCACCACCTACCATCCTCAAACCGATGGATAAACATAGAGAGTAAATCAGGTGCTTGAAGACATGCTTCACATGTATGTAATGGACAAACCATCCAAGTGGGAGGATTATTTACACTTGGTAGAGTTTGCATATAATAACGAGCAGCAATTATCGTTGGGAATGAGTCCATATGAGGCTTTATATGGAAGAAGGTGTAGGACACCAGTGACTTGGGATAATCCAGTGAATAGAATTGTGCTTGGTCTAGAATTGCTTAAGGAAATGGAACAAGAGGTTGCAAAGATCAGGAAGAACTTGAAATTAGCCCAAGATAGACAAAAGAGCTATGCATACAAACATAGAGTGCATAGGGAGTTTAGTGTTGGGGATCATGTTTATCTTATAGTGAGGACAAGGAAGAGTTCCTTGAAGCTTGGGAGTTGTGCCAAGCTATCGCCTAGATATTGCAGGCCATTTGAAGTGCTTGAAAGAATAGATCTAGTTGCATATAGAATTGCATTTCCTGCTAGCGCTAGAGCTCATAATGTTTTTCATGTCTCTTTTCTTAAGAAATATGTACATGATCCTAACCATGCGATTAATTGGGATATGATCCAGGTGGAACTTGAGGAGAGTTCCAAACTAAGCCATTACACATCCTAGAAAAGAAGGTAACAGTGCTCCAGAACCGAGCTGTTGGACAGGTAAAGGTGCAATGGAAGCACTACGGTCTTGATGAGGCTACATGGGAGTTGGAGGAGGCCATGAGAGTGGCACATCCATTTTTGTTCAATTTTGAAGAGCACTGAGGATAGTGCTAAATCAAGGGGGAGGGGAATGTAATATCCCGATTTTGATCCCTATTGCATTAAAATTGTAAATGATGTCAATATCGTTATTATATCATGGCGAGGAGCTCAAGTCCAAGCCCCCACCATTGATTTAGTGTTTTATGTATCGGCAATTAAAAATCGATACCTATGGTTCTCGTGCTAGCCAGGAAAAATATAAATTGAGACATCATGTAAATATGCAATTTAATAAAAAATACCCACAACTAGATATGCAATACAACAAGAGATGGGGGCATGATTTCACAAGGAATAGGGAAGGAAATTATTCAAACCCTTGAGCCAATAGTGTAAATCCAAATGTCAATGAGAGAACCCATAAAATCTCAACTACCCATTTTGTCTTATGCACCCAATCATTTAATTCTTTCAGATGCATTAAATGCATTGGTTGAGGTAGTTAATGCATTGGGAATGCATAGGTATGGTAGTCAATTTCGTATTGGAGCAAGCCATCCATTTTGGAAAATTGTGTTTTTTCTTATGGGGTAAGAAAACACCCAAAAATTGGTGCCCAAACCATTCCTCACCCATGCGTTTCTCTTCCTCACGCAGCTGGAGTTAGATGGGGCGTTTTACCTCACATTTTTTTGCATTTCCTTCATTTTCCATGGCTGGGAAATCCATTTTTGTGTTGCTCAGTGGTTGGGAAGGAGAGATTCACAACTTGGGGGTTTATGGAGGTCATTTTTGTCCCTGAAAGGCTGAAATCGAATTGCTCTCCCAGGGTTGATTTCCCCTTCTACCATTTCATTTTTGGTTTCCAAAACATTTTTCCTTCATACCCAACCCTTGTGTTTGCTGTTATATGCATCCTTGTTTTGGTCTGAACTGTTAGGAGTGGAAGAGGTCTAGAATTGGCTTGATAAACCTAGTGAAGAGAGGAGCCTCACAAAGGATCAAGATGGGATGGCTATTCTTCTATCCACACCCTGAAGAGTACTAGAATGGAAGGTATGTCCTGAGGGACTGTGTAGCAATGAAGGGAATACTCCTTGTGTTGGGTGTGTAGGTATTGTGGATGCCAAGCTAGATAGACCTTGTGGATTTTTCCATAGATATGTGGTTGATATCACTAGCAATTCTTCCTTTCTAGTGCCTTAGCAGCCTGATAAACCTAATTGTAGATTGGTTTGGATGAAACTTGATGTGTATTTGGCTATGTGTGAGCATGTTGTTCCCTTATTCCTTGCGGAAATCATGCCCAGCTTGGGAGTGGCAGTTGTGCTGAGAGACTGATGAGAAAAACTGGATTATGGTTGGGTGGAACGTTGCAACTACATAACTAGTTGCTCGGGGAAGCTCATTTTCAAGATAAGTGCTCTCTTGTATTAACTCTACAATGTATTTGTTTTTAATATGAACATATGGAATGCTTGAATGAGATTTTCTTTTGATGTATATTATTACTTAATGCATTTGCATATGTATTTTTTTTACCTTCAATGCATCTTTGATTATGTTCATGGGGCTAGATCCCTGGTTATGACAGAGCAATTCATCATGTCCTCTCAGTTGGCGAGAGGGGAGAGGATGTGACATGTTTTCAATTTGATTCAACTATCACTAATTGGAAACGAAAACATTTTTGAATGTTCAATATTTTTCCATAAGGGAGGGGATGTGACAGTGATTTCCACAAGGAATAAGGGAACAACAGGCTCACACATAGCCAAATACACACCAAGGTTCAGCCAAGCCAATCCAGAGTTGGTTTTATCATGTTGCTAAGGCAGTGGAAATGAATAATTGCTAAGCTAGTGAGCTCAACCACATATATATGGACACCTCTACAATATCTATCTAGCTTGGACTCCACAATACCTACACACACAACACAAGGAAGTATTCCCTTCACTGCTACACAGTCCATCAGGCCATACCTTCCCTTCCGGTGTTCTCTCAGGTGTGCATAGAAGATTAGCCATCCCCTCTTAATATTTTTGTGATGTTCCTCTCTTTACTAGGTTTATCGATCCAATTCTAGGCCTCTTCCACTCCTAATTCAGTTCATACGAAAGCAAGGATGCACATAACAACAAACACAAATGTTGGGCATGAAGGAAACATATTTTGGCAACAAAAAATGAAATGGTAGATGGGGAAATCAACCATGGGAGAGAAATTCGATTTCAGAAATGTTTATGGGCCTTTCAAGGACAGAAACGACCTCCATAAACCCCCAAGTCATGAATTTCTGCTTCCCAACCACTGAGCAACACAAAAATGGATTTTCCAGCCATGGAAAATGAAGGAAATGCAGGAAAACGTGAGGGAAAACCAGCTATCTCCAACTGTGTGAGGAAGAGAAATGCATGGGTGAGAAATGGTTTGGGAACTCCTTTCTGGGTGTTTTATTTCCCCATAAGCAAAAACACGATTTCCCAAAATTGATGGCTTGCCCCAATATGAAATTGACTGCCATATCTCTCCATTTTCAATGCATTAACTGCCTCAACCAACTTCTGGAAGAATTAAATGATTGGGTGCGTAAGACAAAATGGGTAGTTGAGAGTTTTATGGGTTATCTCATTGACATTTGGATTAACAATATTGGTTCAAGGGTTTTAATAATTTCCCTCCCTATTCCTTGTGAAATCATGCCCCCATCTCTTGTTGCATTGCATAGCTAGTTCTGGGTATTTTATTTAATTGCATATTTACATGATGTCTCATTTTATATTGTGCTTGGATAACATGAGAACCATAGTTATTGATTTTAATTGTCGATACATAAAACTCTAAATTGATAGTGGGGCCTTAGCCTTGAGCTCCTCACCATGATTTAATAACTCTATTTACATCATGTACAATTTTAATGCAATAGGGGTCAAGATCAGGATATTACAGGGGTTCATTTGTTTGGGTTGGAAACAACTCAAAATATTTTACATGCTAATTATTTTTCTCCCACCATCTTCAAATATTGTGTGGAAGTTGTCAAGCACTATCATCCATGTCGTCTCTTTCCCAAAAATATGAAAGCACACCCAACTCCTTTACATTCCGTCATCGCAGTAGGACCCTTTTCTAAGTGGGGGATTGCCTTTATTACATGCAGCCCAACTTCTTATGGGGGAATAAGTATATCATTGTCGTTGTCGATTACTTTACTAAGCAGGAAGAGGAAATTCCTACTATGAAGGTGGATGGTGAAACAACAACATATTTTGTGTTCAACCAAATCATTTCTCGATTTGGTATCCCAAATGATATTTTCACTGACCATGTCAGTCATTTTCAAAATAACATGATGACTGAATTGGCCACTATGATTGGGTTTAAACAAGAGCATTCATCTTCTTATTAACCATAGGAAAATTGATAAGTATAAGAGGTTAATAAAACTTTGAAAACCATTCTCCAGCGTACCATTAACACTAGTACGTTAAATTGGCACATCATGCTATATATATCTCTCTTTGGGCATATCGAACAAATTTCAATACTGCTACAAGGTTTTCTCCCTTCCAACTCATTCATGGGGTGGAATTGGTCACACCGATTGAATGTAAAATCATGTCATTAAAGTTAGTTGTACAAATATTAGACGATACTTCTGCTTTGGAAGAACGTTTGATTCATTTATAACATCTTAATGAACATCGTCGAGATGTGCTTACTGTAAACAAAGCACATAAGAGAGGAGTTAAACATTAATATGATAAATTTGTCTAACCTAGGGTCATTTCTAAAGGACACCTTGTTTTGGTTTATGACCAAGACAAAGAACCTTTAGGGGTAGGCAAGTTTAAGGCTATGTGGCTCTAAACTTTCATAGTATCCAAATTTTTGAAGAAAGGTGTTTATGAGTTAGTTGATTATTATGGGAACAAGCTATCAAAGCCTAGAAATGGGCTCTACTTGACAAAACATTGCGCTTAGGTCAAATTATTTTTCTTGTATATAACTATACAATGTGTTAACACCATAAAATGATTCACCTAGCTCACTACCTTGGTCATTATACCTTTACAATTATTTTCCTAAGTTTTGGCCTCCATTAAACCCAAAAAACCTATCTTTTTTAGCACATTTGATAAAAATATTTATTTTTTCCACATAAAAATAGGAAATAATCCCCAAAATACAAAAGAGTAAAAAAGGGAGAAAAACATTCAAAAATAAAAAAAGAGAGGGAAAATATCAATACCATGGAACAATACCATGTGACACCCAAAACCAATGGCAAGGTCACCATTGGTCAAAATCCCTAGAAAAAGAGGGGTGGAAGCTCCCATTCACATACATTCACTAATCCTTACTGAAACTCTGCCGAATTCACTCTCGAAACCATAGCCACTACTTGAGCCTAGAGTTCCCATCGAGTTCGGCCCTTATAGAGTATCATAGAGGAGAACCTTTCCTAGTTGGATACCAAGAGCATAGTATACCACTAGCTACAAGGGCCTGTCCATATTCAAGGTAACCCGAACCTATTTGTAAAAATATTTTTCATGCCAAAATAATGAAAAGAGAAAGGTTTATTTCAATTGTATGTTATTTGTATTTGTTTTAGTCGCAAAGTCATGGCTTTCCACTTTTACTATGTTCCATTACTGCATCCCTTTACTATTACACTGCATGGTTAATATTTTACTTTTGTTGTTACCGCATTTACTTACGGAGGGATATTTACTTTTGTATCTTTGCATTCACGATTCATAATCCTGTGTTTATTAGGTTATATCCTTCATTGCATAGTTTAGTTTATTTTTACGGTTATTTACCAACACTTTCAACATATTTTCACACATTAGATCAACGGGAGCCAATCTCTCATGTGACTCCTACCTTGGCTTCCCTAAGACAGTAGAACCCACATTTTCACTTGTGTGAGTGTGAAAACACTCACAACACAATGTTGTATAGTTTTTCATTTTGTGTGTGTTTATTATGTATTTTTGGTTGTGTTTCATATGCCAACCAAGTTGTTCATAGGATTTGTTGATGGTGCTAGTCATCATACTTATAATCTCACTTCAGCTAATTGGGTGATTTACTAACCTACATGTCAACTAGTTTTGTTAGGAGGTGCTTGTCTAGGCCCTGATACCAATAACATGGCTAAGTATAGTGTTGTCATTGAGATTCTAAAAGATGCTTTACTTCATGCAATTTCATGAATTGAGGTTAGAATTGATTCCCATTTATTAATCTCTCAGCTTAATTATGAGTATCGAGTTATAGATCCTTCTTTGCTACGTTAGTTTTTGAAAATAAGGTTACTTGAAAGATATTTTGATTTTATCACACACAAACATATTTCAAGAAATCAAAATTATATGTACATGGGGGTTAGTGAAATTGGTAATGAGTAATTGAGATGAGAAGTTGTAAATGGAAGCTCAAAAGTTTAAATCCCCCATGGTTACTTACTAACAAAAAAATCAACTAAATTATATAACCGATGCTTATGAAAATTATATTTTGGATTGGAATTTGTATCATACACCATAATAACCATACACACATAAAACCAATGTGTAAATATAATTGGTACATGTATATATATAAGTAGGTACAAAATAAATAAATGAGTCTGAGTGTCTGATCCATGCAGGGGTCACTCCCACTACATGCTCCTGCATCTTTATCAGAATTCGTTCAATGAGGAGGGTAGGAATTGTAGTGAGTGTTTTCACACTCACATGGGTGAAAAGTGGGTGCTTTAGGATTATGGAAGTCGAGGTAGCAAGCACGCGAGAAACTGGTTCTTGTAGCTCATGTGTGTGTGAAAAAGCGTGGTAAGAACTGGTAAAAGTAAGTCAAATAAGAATGCAACTAGACTAACATAGGCAATTGACCTATATAAATATATGAAATCAAATCGCACATGCAAATATGGTAAAACCCGATAATTATGAACATTCACAGTAAACTCAGAATGTAAGTGTAACTAGTAAATCGCAAAAAGTATTTCACTTTTCACATCCAAGAATAACAAATGGAATTAAACCTTTCTTTTATTGAAATATTTGAAGCATGGTACATGAACAAATAATACCTCGAGTACAATGAACCCTTGTATCTGGTGTTGAGCCTGGTTCTCTTGAGTCCACGTAGAATGATGTCTCCAAAATTGGTTCAAAAGGGAGCCGAAGCTAAACCATAGTGAGAATGGTTATGGGTAACAGAGGGTTACAAGATGATGTGGAAGTTTTGGCAGCATATCAATACATAAAAATGGAGATGATAATGTGGGATCCCTCATACCGTATTTGTAGGAATATGATTGTCATTTAGGGTTTTGAATACCATGGTAGTTTTGTCACGTTCCCTCCCCTCATCTCGACGATGGAGAGGACGTGACCTACACTGTTGTTGCTCTATCAGACTGACAATATATCCCCATGAACATAACATAAAATGCATTGAAATAAAATACATATGCATATGTATCATTCATTAAAATAAAGCAGAAGCAAATACATTTCAACACATTCGTCATGTTCATAATAATTTATAAACAAATGCATTGCATAGGTTAAACACGTAAGAAAATACTTATCTTGAGAAGAAGATTCCCCGCAACTAGCTATGTCTCTGCAACGTTCCACCCAACCATAGGCCAGTGTGATCATCAATCTCTCAGCATCACTGCCACCCCTGATCTGGGCATGATTTCCACGAGGAACTAGGGAACAACAAACTTACACACAGCAAGACCATACACCCACAGTTAAGCCAACACCCAGTTGGGTTTCACAGAATGTCCAACCAAGACAATAAATAGTTGGGTTTCACATGCTACTTAGGAAACAAGCCAATAGCATATGCGTTCCTTGGAATTACTCATCCAAGCCAACAATCACATCCAAACATAGTCAGACCAACTAACAAATGGGTTCCTTGGACTAAATCAGCCAAGCCAACCTTCACATCAAAATACAGTCGGACCAAATAATAGATGGGTTCCTTGGACTTACTCAACCAAGCCAACACAAGGATGCACTTCACAGCTAAGTACAAGTTTCGGGTTTGTAGAAAAACATTTGGCAACCACAAACAAAAATGGCAGAGGGGGGGGAACACCCTAGGTGAGCAATACAATTTCAGGAAGTGTCCATGGACATTACAGGAGCAAAAACGACCTCCATTCACACCCAAATCGTGAATCTAAAATCAGAAAATGTCTATGGGAATTACGGGATCAAATACAACCTCTATAAACCCCCAAATTGTGGTTCTCCTCTGCCCATTCACTGAAAAATACCAAAACGGGTTTCCCAACTTGGAGAAATTAGGGAAAATGCATAAAAACGTGAAGAAAACACACAACAAACTCCAATTGCATGAGGGAGGAAAAAACAACCTCTTAAAACCCCCAAAACATGAATCTTTGCTGCACATTCAGTCAGCAACACAAAACCGGGTTTTCCCACCCATGGAAAGATGAGGAAATGCAGGAAACATGAGGGAAAAATGCATAGGAGCTCCAACTGTGTGAGAGAGAAAAATGTATGGGTGAATAATGGATTGGGACTCCAAGTATTTACTTGGCCCATAAGTCAAAATTCATTTTCCCAAAAATGGGTGGCTTCCCCAATACAAATTTGGCTTCCATACTCTTCCCCATCCCCATGCATTAACTTCCTCAACTAATTTCTAAATGACTAGGCACAAAAGACAAAATGGGTAGTTGACAACTTTATGGGTTTTCCCTTTGACATTTGGATTTACCCTGTTGGCTCAAGGTTTTGAATATTTTCCCTCCCTATTCCTTGTGAAATCATGTCCCCATATTTTTAATGTTGCATTGACATAACAAGTTGTGGGTATTTTATTAATTGCATAGTTACATGATGTCGAAAATTATATTGTGCCATTGGCTAGCATGATAACCATCGGCATCGATTTTATTTACCGAAACATAAAACAATAAATCCATGGTGGGGCCTTTGCCTTGAGCTCCACACCATGATATATTAACGCTAGTTACATCATATATAATTTAATGCAATTGGGGTCAAAATTGAGGTATTACATTCCCCTCCCCCTTGCAATAGAAGTGTCCTGAGTGCTTCACAAAATGCTACACTGGCACTACCTCAGTTCTCTGCAAAGTTGAACAAAAATGGATGTGCCAATCGCATGGAATCCTCCAGCTCCCACATAGCCTCTTCAGGATCGTAGTGCTTCCTATGCACCTTTACCTATCCAATGGCATGATCTGGAACTTCTCCTTGGTTCTACTATGTGGTTTTCTTGCATACGAACTCCTCCAAGTCCTTGATTGCATGCATCATTACATTCCACGAGATCTTTTTCTGGGTATTGGAGAATCCTTCTCCACAACTTGGAAAATTTCCAATGTCCTTGGCAACCAACAATATCTATGCTCAAGCCCCAAGAAATGAGTCAATTCTCATGTTAGCATTCACAATATTTTTCAAAATCATAGATGAATCACTTGCACATGTATATTGACATAAAATCAATAAGTAATTCAAATGCGTATTTGCATAAGTATCTTCTTTTAGATTCATAGGTATCCGACTTGGTTTTATTCAACCATGGTACCCACAAAACCTGCCCCACCCCACACAAGGATGGTACCTCTTCTTTGATATATAGTCCTTCGAGCATACCCACCCTTTCGGTGCTCTCTAGGGTTTGCATTAAAAGGTTTCCAAGTTTTTGCAAGCCTCGGATCACCTGTGACAATATCTCTTAACCGAGATATGAAAGCTCCGTTCAAGAGCCTAACACCTCCTCTAGGTGCTCATCAAGCTTAGGTTCTTCCTTTTCGGACACCATAATGACTTAACACACATGTCATATTTATTCCTATAGGATGCAATCTATAACAAGATTTTCAAAACCATGGTTGCATCATATGCTCATGTGTATTTACAGAAAATCAACAACAACAAAAGATTGAGAAGTAAACCAAATACGTATCTGTATAGCATCTCTCAAACGAGATCTTGGTCATCCTTGCTTCAGATCCTAACACCTCTTTAGGTGTTCAAAGGCAGCTCTGCTCCAGAGCCTAACTCCTCTTTGGGTGCTCAATGACAGCTCTGGCTTAAGGGGCTAGCACCTTCTCCAAGTTCTCACCAATGCTCAGGCGCTTCCTTTCTAGACACCATAATACCTAGGGGTTATTCTCTTCACGGAGCCCCCACTCTCATGACAGTCCCCTTACGGCATGAATGGGTGTGGAAATAAGTCTAAATGGATGTCTTACACCCTAGGTTTCCCCAGTGATGCATACCAGTGCCTAGCTGGCAGGAGGGAGAAGCCATGTACCCAATTACATCCCTCCAGAGGAGCCATCTGTCCCAAACACATCCTTCTGAAAAGATATGTACCCCAGGTACATCCTTCTGAGAACCATGTACCCCAAGTACATCCTTTCGAGGAGTTATGTATCTCAAACGCATCCTCTGAGAAGCTATGTACCCTAAGGGCATACTTTCATCATCTCACCTACGTTACATACAAGCATACAGTTCACATGAGATGTCATCATAAAAATTTCAATCATATATTTTCAAATCTATTTCATGCATACATGATTTTCCAAATATCAAACAATCAATAACATTGATAGTTAAATAAAAATCTGAATTCACAATTCTGCTTCTCGCAAAAAAATCATATTTTTGCAACCATGAGGCCATCCTCATATTGTTGGGCTTTTGCAAGTGGGAGTACTCATCCCCTACTTACACATGCTGCCCAAAACCTGGACATTCACATACAACATGTCATCTTGACATCGTTTTAGATCAACCAAACAGTCAATAGCAATCAACAACAAAAAATTAAAATCTGTTATGTTCAGAGGTTCGATTTCAGTCATGAGATCCTTCTCATAGCACATGGCATATTTCTTCCTTGGTTTCAATGGGTACAACCATACTTCCCTATTCAGGTCATTCTACCTATAGCCTTCAGGAAGTCCTGATATGATTGTACACACACACAAGGGTCATCTCCTCATGGAACTACAAGTTCACATGAATGCCTCCTCAGCCTATACATAGACTCAAATTTACCTACAGAATATCCTTCAGTGAACCTCCTGTAATATCCTTCAAGTCCCACAAAATATCTTACATATGTTACGTTCTTGGATCAGGCCAACTCATGATGGCCTCAATATTTTCAAGGTCTAGAGATATACCCTTGTCTAAGATATTGTGACCCAAATAATGAACTCCATATTTATAGAAGTCACCGTTGCTCAACCTTGCATACAACTGACATTGTCCAAGTACCTACTGAAGACACTATTCATAAGGCACATAAATGTAGTTGGTGCCTCTATGAGACCAAATGGTACCACTACAACCTCATAAGGTCCATACCTTGTTCTGAAGGTTGTCTTAGGAATATATTCATCTTTTATCCTTACCTGATGGTAACCAGACCCCAAGTCAATCTTGGAAAATACCTTTGCTCCTCTCATTTGATCAAAGAGGTCATCAATCCTAGGCAAAGGATACTTTTTCTTCACAGTGACTTTGTTTAGCTTTCTGTAACCAATACACAACCAGAGTGTATCATCTTTCTTTTTCATAGTTATAAATGGTGCTCCCCATGGGGAAAAACTTGGCCTGATATACTTCTCCAAAAAATCTTGCAGTTGCATCTTCATCTCTAGCATTTCTGGTGTACCCATCATGTATGGTGTCTTGGACATTGGTGCTACTCCTAGAACAAGTTCAATTGTGAAATCAATGTCCCTCTTTGTAGGAAACCCTGGAACTTCATCAGGAAAAACATCCCTGAATTCCTACAACACATGAAAGTCCTCCAACCTAGGGGTTTCATTATCTGTTGCCTCCAAAACATGAGCTTCATACACTCTACAACTTTTCCCACAAAACTTCTTCAGTTGCATTGCTTAAATATTCCTACTGGAGATCACTTTTGGAATTCCTTTCACAACCTTTAGGTTGCCTTCTTCATCCAAGCACTCAAAATTCTTGTTGTAACAATCAAGCTTTGCTCTATGTGCTTCCAACCAATCCATTCCAATGAGGACATCATAGGATCCAAGTGGCAGAAAATTCATATTTGCACAGGTGACTAACCCATCCATGACCAGTGGACATTTATTTACCACCTCACTGACTTTCCTCCTAGTTCCAGTGGATAGTTGGACTAACCATGATTTTCCATGATTTGATTTCTTCAAAGTGCACATCTCAACAAGTCTAGGGGTGATATAGCTGTGAGTGGATCCAGGGTCAATCAAAACAGAAACAGTCTGTTCAACAATCTCACCCTCAACTTCCACCACAATTGATTGATGATCTTCCTGGTGGTATTCTAAACTGCACAAATTTTATGAATGGTCCTTGCTTCCTAACCCACAGTTTCAGCTCCTTGCACTACAACAAATCCTAGAATTAGTGTTTCATTTAGCGTCCCTTGTTAGTGTAATTTTTGTTTACATTGAGTGGTCAAACTAGACGCTAAATGGGACGCGTCATGGACAAAACTTAAAGTGTCTCAAAAAACGTCTTTTTTTGCTTCCTAGATAGCATCCTTTATGACGTCCAAAATAGCGTCTATTTTTTTGCTTCGAGAATAGCATCCAACTTTTATTCCTAAACAACGTCGAGGTTTGCTTCCTAAATAACGTCTTATTTTTCTTCCTAGAAAGTGTCCTCTTTTGCTTCTTAAATGACATCCCCGTTAGCGTCATATTTGCATCCTTAATAGCACCATGTTAGCATCTAATATTGCATCCATTTTTTCTACCACTTTAGCATCCCATTTTGCACCATGTTTTACTTCCAAATATGTGCCAATTTTCGCTTCCAAATTTGCACAAATTTTTGCTTCCTTTTTTTCATCGTGTTTTTCTACCAAAATGACGCCAACTATTTCTTCTACTGTCGCACCATGTTTTTCTTCCTATATAACGCCATGTTTTGCATCCAATATAACGTCTTATTTTGCTACCATATCAACGCCATGTTTGGCTTCATCATTAGCGCCAAGTGTTGCATCATTTTTAATGCCTAGTTTTGCATCTTATTTTGCTACCATATCAACGCCATGTTTTGATTCATCATTAGCGCCACGTGTTGCATCCTTTTTAATGCCTAGTTTCGTGCCTCTCATTTTTTGTCATTAATTTAGTCATTTTTAGTAATTTTATATACGAATTTTGGTCATTTTGTTTGGTCACTTATCTCTCATTGTTTGGTCACTTATCTCTTATTTTTTGCTTGCTAATTTAGTTGTTTTTAACCGATATTATAATATTATTAGGGCATGGAGGAATCGAACCACCAACCTCCTGCTTGTAAGGCAGACACTCTTCCATTGAGCTAACACCCTTTAATAATTTGGGAACCTAACTCACAGATTCCTCTTTAATGGTAAAAATGATCAATACACAACTTTGAGTATCTAATGGTCGGGAAAGGATGATAGATTGTATAAGTTCACAATATATGATCAAGCAGGTTATGAAATCCATCAACCGTTTCTAGGAATTTTGAACAAAACTCAAGAAATTGGCTTAATGGAATTGCAAAATCATTATTCCCTAGAAACCGTAAGTGTACCACTATATGAGACATATCAACAACAATTATTTTAGTGTGGATGCCAAGGATATAGTAGATAAGCATGATCATCCTAGAGCCATGTATAAGTGGAGCAATAAGGAGAATCAAAAGAGGATGATTAACCCAATAGTTGGTGCTTCACATGGATCGTATCCACCATGGGATGAGCAAAGTTCCTTCTTCCATCAAGCAAATGAGTATCCACAAAGACAAATGGTTAGGATATATTGTGATGCCAATTCATAATGTTTATTCGCTTCCCAGGGTGATGTTGCAGTGCTTGCACTGGGAGATCTACATGATCCCCAACAACATTGGATATAAGCATATTCATGGGTCCATAGAGTATAAGATGAGGCTATCTTTGTATCCTTTCTTTGAAAAACAAGGCATGATTTGAAACACTAGGAGAAGGAATAGAATTGGATATACTTAACAAACTACAATCATGACAGGGCATAGGACTATATTCTATAGTCATTGTGCAATAGTTGGAAATGGGTATAACTGCCTAAGGACTATGATCAAAATCCATATAAATATGAATGCAAAACCTTCCATGTCAAAGGAATACTCGATGGCAGTGAGCTAAATGGAAGCTCGAGGGGAATACACATAACATTAGAATGCAAAATCAACACCTTAAAGAAGTTCCATCTAGATTTTGCATAGTAAACAAGAAAGCATTTATAATATAGACAAAATTGACTGTGATAATAAAATTAGTCATATTTCACTTACCTATATCACAATGTGATTACTCTATTGGTCAGGTTTCCATTTTGGTCACTACAAAAAGATCTTGTCATGAAAAAATCCACAATCTTTACAATCCCATTATTATTAATTGGCAAATAATATCATATTTAAAGCATAAAATGCCATGTTAAAACACTTGTTTCAATAATTATATCTCATAATGAAAGAAAGGAAAGAAAAAATATTGCTAAATCAAAAAATTACCTTTGATTTTTCATTTTTATTTTTATTAATATGATATAAATAATTATTATTTTAAAACAATATAATAAAAAAATGGTTATTAATAATTATAAAAATAGTTTTTAAATATTTAGTTAATCTTTTCCGATAATTTATTTATATACTTTTGTAAAAGTTTTAATTATTTAATTATAAAAGCATACGATATAAAGTTTATTTTATATTTAAATATAAATATTTATATTTAAAAATAAATATAAACTTGAAATTTGAAACTTTTTAAATAATTTACTTTTATAAATAAGACTTTCTATTTATATCAAGTTTAAAAATATAAAAGTTTACACAAATATATAAAATTTTACACAAGTTTGAAAGGTTTGGCTTTAATAAAGTTTAAATATTTATATTTAAATATAAATATAAATTTGAAAATTTTAAATTTTAAATAATTTAATTTTATAAATAAGTTTTTATATTTATATCAAAAGTTTAAAAGGTTTGGTTTTGCTAAAGTTTAATATAAAAGTTTGGTTCGGTTTTATCCAAGTTGGATGAACTTTCAAAGTTTTATATAAAAAATTGGTTTAGTTTTATTCAAGTTAGTATTTCAAATAATTTAATTTTATAAATAAACCTTTCTAGGTTTAGTTTTACTATTCAAATAATTTAATTTTATAAATAAGCCTTTCTATTTATATCAAAAGTTTAAAAGGTTTAGTTTTACTAAAGTTTAGTTTTAGGTTTAGTTTTGCTAAAGTTTAATATACAACTTTGGTTTGAGGAAGCAGAACCACAACGAATGAGCCAAAGAAGTGGGTGAGATAAGAGCGGAAGATCCCGAATTTAGTTGGAACAGAATCGCCACTCGCCATATCTACGTTAGAATCACATATCTATGTTATTTGAATTAATAGATTAGTAGGTATCACCCTACAAGGTGAGGGTGCCCTGCGGGGCTAACAACCATCCTAGCGTTATTTAGGAGCGTTCCATCTGGGTAGGAAAGGGAGTCTCACCCTCTCGTTGCGTGCTTATGCCATCGTTACTGAGTACTTGCCTCATGACTTGCCTCGCATTAGTGAGTCCTTCCAATCCAGGTGGGAAAGAAAGAAGAGCTACTCTGGGGCTGGGGGAGAAATAATCTCTATTCGGGTGAGAAAGAAAGAGGTGGGAGAAAGCACTCAACTCTATCTACTCTAGTACGGAGTTGAGGCAGCTACAGATATCTGAGTTGAGTTCAGAGTTTAGTTGCTAATGGAGTTGAGTTCAGTTGATGATTGGGATTTTAAGGCAGCTAGGAAGATGTTTGCTAACACCAAAGAAAAAGAATTTGATTTGTATACCAATAGAATTAAGAGTATGCTCCTAACTCTAATTGGTATACCTTCCTTTATGCTTCTCCCCATTGCTGGGGTTTTCTCCTAGGTGTGTTTCTCATAGGTCCTAATGGGATGTTTGGCCATGTTACTTGTTACATAACATGTGGTGATGTACTTGCTGGTATGTTACATTTTGAGCCCCAGTAAGCATACCCAGCAACAGTAACACCAGTAGTATACCTAGTATCAGCTTATCTAGCAGTAGCATTTTTCCCTTCAACTTAAACTGGGAGGTATGTATTACCCTGTATTCGTAACTGAAGAAGATGGCCGGGTCAACAAGGAAGGTTGCTTTTCCGACAAAGGAGGGACTGAATAAAACCTCAATTTATAAAGCTATTAAAGACCTTGTCCCCTATAGAAAAAGAGAAATATGTAATCCTGTTTAGGGAATTTAAGGATGTTTTTTTATTGGAAGTATGAAGATCTGAAGACCTATGATCCATCTATCTTTCAACATCAAATTCCTCTAAAAGGATTAAGGAAATAAAGAAAAGAGGTGCTACACTCTTTCCCGACAAAGGAGGGGAAGAAAATTTCATGAGGTTGAGGTGTAAAGCCTCATGAAGCCTATCGATACAAGGGCCTCCAGGGGTTTGGAGAGGATCTTGAACTATAGCGAAATGTTGTTTCAATTCTGAGAGAAGACTATGAAACTAAACTTAGATGCTGAGTTGGATCTGGAAGGACGCTGAGCATTGTTGTATTGATCCCTTTGTCAGAGGATGGCAAGTTCAATAGGTGGAAAAAGAACCTTTTGGAACATCTTCTATTGTTGGATTTCAGATTAGCTCAGGGGATATCACTGGTTTGTGCTATTGCTCCCAATCACGAAAAGAATAACTCGCACATGGCTTTGAACCTTTACTTACGCTCCCCCGCTGATTTTGGGTCGTCTATGGAAACAACAAAATGAATTGCTGCTACTTCAACTCCTACCTATATATGTCTTCCCCGCCTATCTCATCTATGTTCCTGCTACGGGTTAGACCCGAGATTAAAGCAAACGCGATGCCTACTAGACACTCCCTACCAAGCACTCATAATAAGCCAACGCAGCGTCTAAGATAAGCCTTACTTAAGCACAACACACATTGATCACACTCTTTCTCGCTCGATGCAATATTACATATAGGAGTTACATATAGAAGAAAATCGCTTCACATTTTGATTACATAAGAGGCCACAAAGCTCTAGATCTATATTCATTTCATGCGCCCCCTCCCTCCATTTCCCTTCCCCTATATTTAAGAAACGCGAAAAGATATCTCGCTTGCGAACGCGCAGGAGGAGTCAGTATCCTTCCGAAATCGATTGAAAGATTATGAAATACACAACGAGAGAAAGTTGCCTATGGGGAAAAGCACCTAGACAATTCACTTTTGGTACAAAGAAGTCCATTGGGAGAAATCCATCCGGGCGTACTACAGTTTTTCACCGAGGGGGTGGATCGAAGCGATTGCAGCGAAGAATTGATTCGAAACGAAGCACTTTGTCTATGGGCATTGTGGAAAGGATCGAATATGACCCAAATCGTTCCTCTCGGATTGCTTTAGTATGATGGATCTCCGGGGTGCTACTATGCCGCCAGAGTAGGACTTGCTACAACACTCTGCGTGAGATCCTTGAACCTACTATGGCCACCATCGGCAAATTATTTTTGTTCTCCTCCCTACTCGTGGAGATCAAGGACATTTTATTACTAGCCCTCTCCTCTCCAGAGGCCCAAAGAGAGGCTGCAACTTTCCCTTCCTTACTCTCTTTGGGTTTACCAAGGATAGCGGTAGTTGGGGCGAAGCCCTCTTTCTTCGCTCCGCGAATGAGAGAAGAACTCTTTCAGAAAACAAATTTCTCTCTTTGTGAGGTCCGAAAGTGGGGAGCGCATAGTGTTCAGAGGGCGCATAGGATAAAACGTAAAGCAACGCTTTCCCGACAGATTTATTGGCGGCAACAAACTTTCAGGGTTGTGGGCAAGGATTCCCCGTCTCTTTAGTCCCTGTATTTTCTGAGGTCGAAGGTTATACCTTTGCAGATTAAGAATTATGTGCTCAATAAATCTGTCAGGTTCGAACCTCACTTATAGGTAGGGCTGAGCACTTAGAGTTCAAACTGAATCGTGGTTGAAGAACCACATACATTTATTACCAGGAAATAGCTATAAGCACGGGAAAGAGAGATAAACCACTGGAGATATAAGCCATCGAACCAATTGAAAAATCCAAGCCAGAGTTGGGATTGTCCTATTTAGTTTTTATATAATATTCTTGACTTATAAGTAGAATTAAGTATAATTATTACGTCTCTAATAATTCCCCGATATATCTTGAATGCCGCTGCCAATGAATGGTGGCTTCGCCTATTCCTTACCGCACCGCATTAATGCCTATGAATATAATCCTTGTGCCACTAAAGATACGAGGGATGTATGGATTTAGATGTATTTTCGAAAGTATCTTTCTTCCACCCATTATTCCTATACTTTTAGGGAAGGAGACAGATACTGGCCACGGTCTCATGATCTCTAACCATATCATTGTTGCATGGTATAAACCTTTCATTATTGGGTGGGTGTTCCTATATATTAGAGTGGGTGTCCTGATAACCCCAACGAAAGGCTGTTCATGAGGCATTTCACTCCGACATTAAAGCATTGGCATTTTGGTTTTCCCTAGACCCACCATCTTTACTAGTTATAAGAAAGGCAACAGATATAATATTCATTAGTCTTTATAGCTCATTGACAAGGATTCGATAGGTTGCTCGTGGAAGGGAACTCCCTTATTATCATTCAGATGCTATGAAGACTCAAGCTCTAGCCCAAAAAAAGTGTAAAACTAGAGAATCACAACGAGATTATAAACCATTGCAAGCATAGTGAAAGGTATCCATGTCCTCATTCCTCAGCATGTAAAAAAGGAAGGCTAATAAACTGGCAGACCACCTAGCCAATGACGGTGTTTTTCAGTCCTCTCATCCCTTGGATCTCAATTGGGCTTCCCTTCCAAAAGGACCTTTGAGGGCTGTTTGAGGATTGCAGACAACAACACCTCACCCCCCGAATTGGGTGCTGGGGAGGAGACATGGCACGTTGGATCTAGAGCTGCATGCAGAGTGTGGGATGATGCAAAGGATGATAGAAGTGTTAGAAGGAGCTTTGGTCAGCCCCAAAGGAAATGAGTAATAAAGTATGGTGATGCGGAGGAGGAGTTCGTAGAGGTGGAGGGAACTTATGAAGAAGTGAGATGATAGCAACCACATGATGACGTGGGGGACATATATACTCTGACTGCAAGCACATAGATGAAGATAAAACCTGCAACCTGAGCGTTACCATGGAATTTATGGAAGAGTAGAATAAAGAAGAGGTGTTTATATATGCTTTATAGTTTGCGTCATTCTGGTACTAAAACCTAGCATTTCAAAGGCTTTAATAACGCCCCAAAGGGGATCATCTTCCAGAAGTTATCCTATGATCAAGGTAATGACAAAGACAAACACAATTCAGAGATATTTTACCACTACTAACCGCTTCGCTAATTCAGCTCCCTTTACCTTGCTGCCTACTTGATAATGACAAAGACAAACTAAATTCGGACATATCCCACCCAACCCGCTTCGCTCCCAGCACGAGTAGCCCCAAGAGATAAGGAAGCAATAGAGTAACCCGCCTAATAAGGAAAGACTATAACCAGAGTGGTAAACACAAAGGCTGGTCATTCAATTGGACGGAGTTGGCTTACAGGACTTGAATGAGGTATTTGAAATCCTCTCACAACTAGCCACCCTGTCTTTTGGTGTTCTATTTCGTCTCCCTTTTAGTTGGTTACGGGGCTAGGTCTTATAAATGCAGCTTCGCTTGATACCGGAGGTATGCTTGTCTTCCTGGCATACTTGCCTTAAGGTATGGTCTCTCCAACTCGCTTATGAGTCTCCCTTTATTTACTCCTTCGCTTACTCTCGTATCGCTCCGCTAAACATTCTAATATAATGGGTTGAAGCATCTAGCTGAGTTCTTAGCAAGGCCTATGGGGTATTTTTACGTGAGGCTACATTCGCCAGGAGAACACTATAATTAAGGAGCTTACTCTTTAATAAAAACTATCACTGCCTTGCCTTTCTTTCGCTTCTGAATGAAAACGCAGGATGGACTCCCTGTAAGCAGGTATTGTGTGTGTATATACATGAATACTTATTTAAGAGTAACCATTTGCTTAACTCCTGTGCTTACTGGGTTACGGGACAGATGCGTGCATGCAGCTTGTCTTGTCAATCGCCTAAGGCTAGCTCTTAATTGAATCAACCTTTCTTTATCCCAACTCGTGGGTATAAAAGGTACGAAGTTGCTTGGCCGCATCGGGCAAGGCGATTCCTGCGCATTTTGTGGTAAACTATGGGCCCTTCCAAATCCCACTGAGATTTGAAGAGCGTTCAAATGCATGTCTGAGCATCTGGATAATCCATGATTTCTCCGGCCGGGCAATCCACACTTACGGCCATCCCAACACCGTGGCCAGAACCACACACCCTTCAACACACACACACACCGGTATATGCGGTCCTAAAAACCAATAGGCAGCCCTAACCAATTAACATATTAGATTGTTGTTGCTTTATTATAGTAAATACTGATATGTAAATACTTTTCTAGCGTAAATTCCAGAGTAAAGGTGTCTAGTTTCGCTATCAAAGGAATCCCAAAGGAGACCAGGAGCATTATAAGATCCATAGCTAGAATCCCTGGAGCATTGATTGGTTCAAATAGGGAGGGACTCCCAGAAGCAAGTGAGTGATTTAGTTAGTGAGTTACCAGGGATGTTTTGACTTGAATTAAGAAAATATCCAAGAGTATCCCAGCGGGAGAGGAACAACCAATGACGGGATGCTTTTACAATTGAAAGCGCCAACAGATAGATTGTCTCAACAGCAGATAGATACCTAGCAGGGTAGACGTGGACGGATGCCAAGTTCGTGATGGATGTGCAGCAGATGAAACACGAAAAAGGCAGGTCTGCTTCGCATTAACTGAGGCCAGGAATGCGAACAAGATGCACGCCGCTAAATTCAAATCCCCCTTCAAGACGATTCGCTCGACAAATCCGGGCACCGAACGGGCCTCACGCATTGCCAGACCAAAAGAATCTAACCGTCGCTAGGTTTTGACCGAACTATGACAAACCGACTGACCCAACCACGGACCAAAAGGGAAACACGCCCAACTGAACTTCTTGAACTTGAGACCCACAACCTTAGCTACCTATGAACCACCTACCTACCTACCTACCTACCTATATTTGATGACCCGCATTCCCTTATTTCTTTATTGGCTTTCAAACTTAATTTGTTGTGAAAGGTTAAACAGTTAATAGTTTTGCTTGCGCATTTGGCATGTGCACTCTTTTCTTATTTCGGGCTCCGCAGGACACATCAGTTGCATAATTACATATACATATATAAATAAGGTAAGAATTCGTTAGAAAGAAAGTCCGACATTGAAGAGGATGGAGATTAAAGACTATTACTAGCCATGTATTTTCGGCCTGTGCTCCCCCTATGAAGTCATCCGATGTTTAGGTGCGTAAAGTGAGTAACGTAACCCTGGAGTCACTAATATCCCCTTTTACTATTACCTACTAAGGAGTGATTAGTAGGAAGCAATGGATTTTATCAGCCGTTGATCCAATTGAAGCACGAATGTTGGAACCGTTCCATACCCTGTGAAATAAACAGTGATGCCATAGCTAGATCTTCAATATTCTTTATTGTCGTCATCAATCCCTTCCAGGGACTTTCCCTTAAAGCTCTTACTTTCTTTCCCGTCTTTTGATTTTGGTTTCTTCTTTTATCCTCTCCTTTTAGTCGAGACCTCCTTCCTAAGGACCTAACCTGATATTCACCCTTTGAAGTCCCTCTCCTTTTAGTCGAGTAGCTCCACCCCCGATATTCGACTTTCTTTCCTGTATAAAACGTACATCCTTCATAAGACTCCGCTCCCCCATGGAAGAAGGAAAAAGCCAGGGGTCCCTCTAAGGGTGGTTGCCCCTGCAGAAGGGTGTAAGCACCATCATGGAACATGTCTACCATATTGACTATAGGAACCATATTCACCATGCTTAACTATATTAACTACATTTACCCACCGACCCCTGCCCAATCAATGAAATATTCTGGTTACCTCGAGCGTTTGTACATCCTATAGTAACAGTATCCATCGGTGCTAATCTCATCCCACTCCACTTTGTCGATAGGATTTCAATTATCACACAAGCTGTCAGGGCGCCCTCGTAAAGAGCAGGCTGGATCTCACCCCTCCTTGATAGATTTCACTTTAGTGTGGTGGGCTTGGCTTGCGGCGAAAGGCTAATGGCTTAAGGTGTACTTGGTGGACTTGGTGAGGCTGGTGGTTCCCTTTATACCCCTCATAGGCCATCTTTTGTTACTGAATTTACCACTTTTATAGGGACAGAGTTGCTCAACCAAAGGGAGAGGGGTTTGACTCTTCCACTAAGGCCACCTTTGATTCCTAACCAAAGGGAAGACACTCCACCCCTATATTTACCCACTTTTAGGACTTGCTAACCGCTCTACACCTATCCACCTGAAAAATTAGACCTTATTAGGCCTAGAACATTTCTTGAATGAATGCTTAGGAGGTACTGCTATAGAACTGCTAGGATCGTCGGATGAAACTACCGAATCCTTACTCTTTTCTTACCATACAACAACCTTCTGTCGAAAGGACAATTCACTTGCGCGGCTCGCTCCCAAAAACAAACGAGAATAGCGGTTTTTGTAGTTCCTTAAGACCTTATTACTAATATATTTATAGTCAAGCAAGCCTGCCTAACACACAAAAAAGCACCCGCTGGGCCTCTCTCTTTGTTTCGATGAAAGCCTCAACGCTCGCGTTCTACGGGGAACTCTTTTTACTATTTACCAGGGCTTATGATGCCTACGATTAAACGCGAAACCATATCAGGTCTTTCCATAGATTGTTTGACAGAAATATCCAGCACTCTGATTGATAGTTCGTTTGAATTCTCTCCCATGCGGCGTATTTTCGTTCCTTAACCAAAGTCTACTGAGAAACAGCCCATTACGATTCCTTCCCCTATCGATCGGATAGTTCACTGGGCCATAACGAATGTGATCGAAGAAATAAATGAACCTATTTTTTGACCAGTATCTTATGGCTTTCGGCCGTATGAAAGTACACATACATTCTTCCAGGAAGTGCAAAATTGGCAAGGTATTAAGCTTATCATTCATGCTGATGTTCGTAAATGCTTTGACTAAATAGAACACACGAAATTGTTAGGTATACTTAGGAAACACATAGGGGATGAGAGGTTTCCCTCTTACCAAGTGTTGATTCACCATATCGGGTACTACATACGCAGGTACTATTTGTCTGCTAGTCAATATAGAATGGCAAGTTAAGGCCCACTTCCATAGTGCCGATAGGAAGAGGATAAGAGGAAAGTGACCTGTGTCAACCTGAAGACAGGAGAGGAGCCCATCCATGTTGGTGAATTAATTAATAATGAGCATCTACTGAATTACCTTTTGCCAGAATCTATATTTTGGAAAGAAAGAGAGAATCCCTTCCTTGGTGTTGCCCAAGCAAGAGTTGATGAGTTGGCACGTAATGAATTTTTTTTCTCATTGGCCAGTTTTGATTAATAAGATTGCATTTTCAGGGGGTCAGATTATTCTATATGGGCGGTCCAACGGACAGAAACAACACACATTCATTGGTAAGAGCCATATGTTGAAAAATATGAGAATTGCATCTCTGCGTTGAACTTTTCCACTTTCATTGTAATCTGAATATGCAATCTGAAGCCGAGAGGAAGGAGAATTCACCTATAGGAGTCGACATACTTGATAGAGAATAATATAAGAGAAATGAAGTACCAACATACAGAGAAGAAGAAGATAAAAGAGATAGAAGGAAGGTACGAAGTCGCTTGTCCGCATTGAGCAAGGACCCCATACCCACTTACGCATGTCACCTTTACAACATGACACATCCGCCCAACACCACAAGAAAGTCTGGGATGGTACCACAGGGAAGGGGCCACCCTACATACCCACCCTAGAAGCCAGACATTGCGGCAGCACCGCCCTACAAGCAGGGCATACCCACCCCACTCCACATAGACAATCATAGAGACAAGCACAACCAGAAGGTCATTGCTTAACTAAGCATAGTGGTGAAATCAATGCCTCTTGTCGTTCTAGTAGTTCTAGCCAATGAAATACTAGATATCTTCTCTATATGGAGACTAATTAGCTTACGCTAAACTCCAACTACTACTGTAGTTCAGTTTGAAATGAGACTAATTTATAGCTTCTGTTAACTTGAACATGAGTGCAGAAGAATAATATAGCAGTTATACCTATATTGAAATATTAATAAGAGTTATTATATCTCTAATGACTCTATTGCCTACAATGCAGTAAGTTTGAAACAAGCCTTAGTCCCCCTTTATTAGTGAAAATACGTAAAAGCCTGTAGTCCGTAAAGTCGGTTTCATGGACACTAACACTGCACTTGAGACATTAGAGTGCAGCCCTTTGTGTTGCCTTACTTAAGAGACCATTAGCTAGAAGGAATCAGCCTTTAGCCTTTCAACAGAAACAAGCCCAGTCCAGCTAGTCCAACTTGTAACCTTTAGCTTTCATAACCAGAATCACCAGGTAGGGACAACAGAGGCCATAAGACTTCCTAAAGTGGACATCAAGCAGACAACAGAAAGGCAGAGCATAATGTGGAAATCATACGGACTTAAGAAGGACATCCATATACAGACTTCATAAATAAGAAAAAGAAAGGTGGACATTGTACAGAAAGGCGGACAACAGAAAGTAAGCAGACAGAAAGGGTGCATCATACGGACTTAAAGCGGGCATAATACACTTACTGAAAGTTAACTACGTATGTGGAAGAAAGGGGAAGTAAAGGGTAGTAAGTTTTGGTCATAAGGGTAAGGCAAGGCTCGTTCATAGGTCCTAGGGCAGAGGCAATATGTAATAGTGTAAGTCTGGTGCCAAGGAGGAAATCCAAAGGCTATTATTCCCGGCCAAGGAAGTAGGTATGATTTTACGAAGGAAGTAAGAGTTTCAGGAAGAACCAAAGTAGGATTTAGCAGAGGTTCCAAAGGCGTAGATCCGATGCATAGGATCCAAAGGCTTAGTGTAAGGTCCCAATGAGGTTAGATGTATAGATTGTTACCAGGGCTAGTCCCACCACCAAAGGCTGTAGGTATGATGTTACACGGTGCTAAGAGAGTATGAGGGTCCCAATGAGGTCAGATGCATAGGTTCTCAGGAATATTCCCACCAAAGTATGATTTCCAAAGTCTGTTCCCAAGGCTGAGGGCATAGGCAGGTGTAGGGCATAGTTTCCAAAGGCTAGTCAAAAGACAGTAGGATTTGACAAAGTCTATTCCAAACAAAAGCTAAGGGGGGTGCATAGTTTCCAAAAGCTAATTCCAGCCAAGGTGGAGGTATGAATTTGAGCCAAGGAAGTAAGGATGCTCCTAAGAAGTTTAAGGACCAAGGGAGTGTATCTGTCCAGGTCCGGTCAGTGGTAATAGTAATAGAAGGTTTGTAAGTTTAATAACTGCACCTCTTTTCTTTTCTTGCACACCCCACTCTGAAGATGTTGGCAATACAATCCAATTTCTCTTTATATCTCCAGCAGCTTCCACCAAACTAAGTCTGTTGTTTCAAACCTGACTGTGTCTGTTCCTTTTTATTTCATTACACCCCTTTATTTCTTGCCCTATGAAGGGAAAGACCTATCGGACCTTTCGCCCACCCTTTATGCTTTCCCCGTATCGTGTGCCATCCCGTGCCAGGTGTGAAATACGCCACTCAAAGAAGAAAATGAATTTTCGCATTGCAAAAAGTCATTCACGTCATTCACTAGTTGTAGTTAAGCCACTCCGCATTGGGTAAGGAAACAAACAAAGTCTTCCTTTTTCTTACTAAAAAGCTGGTGTGGTCAAGAAATCCTTCAATCGGGTCAGAGAAAGGGGCTAAACAACTTCATTTTCTATCCGGGACGAGGTACTTTCAAATCAATATTTTCCCTAAAGCAGGAGGGTGAATCTTCCAAATAAATGGGATACGTACAGGGTAGTCATTGAAATCGTTGTGGGAAAAGATAACACCGTTCCAATTGGCCCGTGAATTCTTGTCTTCTTCTGGGTGTAAAATGCTTTCTTTCGGGTTGGAGGTGGAAAGAGCGTCATATAAAGAAAGAAATAAAGAAATAAGTTATCAAGGTATGGTATCATTCATGGAGAAATGGTCAAGGTATGGCGTCATTCATGGAAAGAGCGTTATGGTATGGAAGCAACCCTCATTGGGAACACCTCATTGTGTAACCCTCGTAGCATATTGTTGTGAAAGGGGAGAAAGGGGAAGATTGAAAGGGTATGAATGAAAGGGGAATGTGGGACTGGAAATGGGTAATGCATTGTACTGTTCCATCCTAGGTGAATGTCCTAGGCATTTACGGAATGCGTATTATTTAAGGGTTGTTCGGTAAAGTGAGATGTTGGTTCGAAAGATGGTTCCTAATTGGTTCAATGATTGGTGGGAAGGCAGGGGTTGCAAATTGGTTTATTCAGTTGGAAAGTTCTTAGCTTCAGGAGTGAGGTGCACCAATTTGAGTGGATTCTTACACAGATACTGGCCTAGATCGACCAGAGGGCACGGAAGTGAAGTCATGTGAGGTCACCGATTAAACGAACCACCGATACTCCCTGGCATGACGTGTTTCCACTGATCGGAATAGAGTGAAGGACCCCACACAAGCAAGATATATATTCACCCATGGATAGGAGTTCAAGCATACCCATTTTGTTTAATCCGTTCAATTAAGTTCAATTCATGAAAGATAGACGTTCAGTTCAGTCTAGATACAGTAGGCAAGTCTATCCCTGAGAGTGTGAGTGAGCTACATAGTTGGGGCACAGAAATGGATTTTCTTATTACTGAAGATTGACAGTCCCTAAGTTAATATACGATTGGCTAGATGGAATTGATTGGAGGTTTAGTGAGCGCCTTCGGTGCTTGCTCGCTTTAGGCTTCACGAAATCACCCAAGAGTTGAATGAACCCCGAGCTTTACAAAAGAACCCGCCCGAATAAGCTAGTCGAAACCGTGATCTGCTATAACGTTTGGCAAGACAACGTCTAAGGTGAAACTATGACTAAGTCAGCTGCTTTATAAAACAGGAAGGCTTAGACCATGGCTAGACTTTTTGTTGCTAGAGTTAGTTGACGCCGAGCTCGTGAGTGGGGCAAGGGGACCATGGGCTCTGAATGACTACTATGTGCAGGATTTTCATGACAGCTATGTTGGCAATACCTTCATATGATGATAATAGATTATGTCTCCGACCCGATCAAAACGAGGTTTCTCCAAATGAAAATGATAAATGAGAGTTTTTTGCAAAATCTGTTCCAAGCCAACTTGGTGCTTGGGCCGAATCTGTTGGCGATTCATCGACGCAATACCTGGTTTAGAGAACTAACTTTGGTTCAAATGCATTCTGTGTTTGAATTGGATGATGCGAGCTTTTATGTGAATGGCTGTTAATGAATGGCTTCAGTGAATGGATTCTATGTCTGGGCTGGGCTGGGATACTCGGAGACTTGGCTTGCTTACTTGGTTAGGCTGCTCAATTTGGATACTTCTGATAAAGTTATCCCACTTAACTGATGAGGTTACTGAACTTATGAATGAGGTGGTTCGCCATTAATGTCACCGATAGGAGTTCTCTTCAATTAAGTCCTAGGGCACAAGGACCTAGTTTAGCCCAATTGACATTGCACCATCACTCCCCATGACCCAAGTATAGACCTATTACCGCGCAAGGACCAGAGCATGATTTATCCCCATGAGTAGAGGTCCTTTTCTTCTTTTTATTGGACTATTACGATACGAGGTTAAGCTGCTTCGCACAGTATCATCTTCCAGTAGCTCTTGTTTAAGCTTCATAAGGTAAGGTTCTCAGCACTTTGAAGGAGCAACTTAGCCCACTTTGATGGGACAACTTCGTGTAGGTTTAGGTTGGCAAACCATAGTTAAGCGAGCCATGAAGTTCAGGTAAATCAGCCCAGCCAGGTATTGAACCAGCCAGCTACAGGTTTTCCAGCTTCCAATCTATGCTTGGAGCTTCCAGCCCAAGAACTAGCAGCACGAGGTCCGGTGGACATAAGCCAATAGAAGCAAGCACTAGGGCATATCATCCTATAAAGAAAGTATGAGATTGAGGTAGAAATTTGATAATGATTCTCCTTCCTATTTATACTTAGATGTTTTCAGGTCCCGAAGTATGAAACTGGGCCTTTCCCTTTAATAGGAGGTGCTTGCTCGGGCATCATTTGCCAATTTATTTGATCCTATTTACAGGTAATTACCTCTAGGATTGCCTATACTATAGGCAATAAGTAAGTATAAGCGCAAGGGTAGATCACCCAGTGCAAGGGTAGATCACCCCAGCTAGCGAGACGATAGAAAGGGATCCAGTCGAACAATAATCACGAGGTCCGTGTCCAAGTTTGAGGCAACTTAGCCTAGTTAAAGTAGTATCCGGTAAGTACTTACAGGGTGTCAAACCTATATGCGATAAGACCTTTACTTGAGTTGACTTCCTTATCTATGCGAACATCTATAGTAGCTTAAGGTTTATGGATATAATTCTCATTGTAAAGGTCTTTCTATAGCCCAAATGTAAAGTATCAATTATCAAGAAATCGTAAGTGGAACTCATAAATGTAGTAAAGGTCTTTCTGTAGCAGCAACCAAGGTGTACGCTATGATGAGTTGACTACCATTACTAAATGGGATGGCCTCCTCCTCCTTGTACAGGGAGCTGTTATCCATCCATCCTTAAATATGTATGTTAGAGGGCTAAAGGATCCGTCAACTAAACTTACTTGAGGTTATCAAAATACTAGTAAAGGTTCCGGCACTACTATCCAGGAACTCTAGCAACTTACTTGAGGTGGGCCAAAGACTCGTACGGGACCAACTCTTACGAACCTCTTACACGAACTATTACGGACCTCTTCCAGGGGTTTAGGTGAAACCCACTAGCCTTAGTTAAATACTCGTTTTTCAACCAATGAGTATTTAACCAACCTAGCTAGATCAGGTCTTGAACCAGATCTAGCTACACTTGAACTTTCATAATACACGGATAAAGCCTCTTACAAAGCCCAGACCAGATTACACATATTTAGTACCAAGGCCAACAACAACACCTAAGTACCCAACATCTTCTCATTATGGTTATGACAGTCCTTCAACAACCACCATGTACCCTAACCTTGAAAAACCACATGTGCACCCGGACAATAATCACTTTGAAACCACAACTTTAGCCACTTAGATAACAGCTACATTAAACCCACCATGTACATCATTATTTATTAGATACACCAAATCTCGTCATATTATCCTATGGCATTAAACTCCTATGGGGCTGCACCAAGCATCGATATGTATCAACCCACCTGTTACTATTACTAGTTTAGTAAGGGGCAAAACATGATATCATATAAGCAAAACAAATCATCATATTCCTGCTACGATTCATATCACGGCTACTAGTCAATACCTATAATTTCCCTAAGCAAAGCCTAGTAGCAATCTATAATGAAATGCCTGGACAATTTACCACTTTTGGTAAGGACGTAAGGCTCACCTGAGGCGCGGAGCAATAATAAGTCTCTAAATCTAAAACCCGCCTGCTATATCAAAATAGAAAATATAGCGGGGTATCTGCATCTGCCCGATATGACATATAAAACTCAAAGGCGGTATGGATAAATAACATATATAATGGCCCAATATCAACAGTGGAGGCACAGAGTGTAGATCCCATACATATGACCTGCCCTATTGGTATAAAACTGAAAGTAAAGGCGAGGGACGAAGTGATCAAGTCAATAGCAAAGTTCTAATGAATTACTAAGCGAATCAACCATCCATCCAGCCAGCCTGCCTCCACTCCATTGTGTTTCATAAGTTCTGGCTATATATAATAAATAAGGCAGTGAAACGATCTAAGCTAAAGGTCAACCCTCTTGGCTGACCATCCATCCGATGTTGCTTATAATAGAAAGTAATGGCTCGGGGCATCATGTATCACTCCATCGTCCTAGGTCTAAGGTAAGTATAAACCCAACCAATCCATCTGTTGTTCCTTCCTTCAAAGGTTGTCTAGTCTAAAGCGGGCTTCGTTAGAAGGAACCCCATCTTGAAATAGATAACAACCAAAGAAAAACTAATACACCAATCCCAGATCAACATTATAGGGTTGGTCACACATCCAAACCTCTTTCTTGGTGATGATCGATCCTCTGTTCCCTCATTGTAAGCCTCTAAAAGAATCTTCCCAGTAAAGAGGCACTATATTGGTATTTACCCTACTAAGATTGATGAGGTAAGTGTTTGGTGGGGATCATAACAAAGGTAGGGTTGTTGGAGTCTGGTTGTTGGTAAGGGAGGGACTAAGATAAAAGGTAAGTCTGGATATCCTCTAATGAATATGACTGGGCATATTCTATCAATGCTGACTGGGATCCATGAATATACTGTCAATGCTTGCTCTTAATTAAGAAATTATATATGGAAGCTTGTCTCCCCCCCGAAAAGCTAAATAGGGGACCCCTTAAGCATTCTAGCAAGTGATTGATCAGGGCATATAGCATTCGATGCACTAAGTTGGGTGAAGGTCTATTAGTTGGTAGAATAGGTAAACACTTAAGTTAAAGCAAGTAAATATAATTGAGTATCCCGCCACTTGGATCGTCACTTGAGGTTGTTGTCATACTTCCGGGACCCATAGCTTTATGAATATAAAAGCGTGATATCGCCTTCCCTTCCTTTGTCGAGAAAGAGCTATGCACCTTTTTCGAGGCAACCATAGGGGTTTGGTACAATTGGGTATCCAACGGTAATATTTTATAAGGCAAAGATAGCATTTTCTGAAGCCCTACTCTACAATTGAGTGTATCGACTAAGCTTCCTGGCATTGACTCCTGTAACTATTAGCTATTGGCAATGAGAAAAGAAAGAAAGTACTACCAACAAAGAGTCCTGGCATCGGTTATCAGCATTGAAAGCAGGCATTGCTGGGTTGTCTTAATGTGGATCCAGTCAAAGTATCAGTAGGAGGTTTACCAGCTCAACAACTAGCTAGCGAGAGAAAGAAAAGTAGTTAGTTAGGCTTTTCAAAAGCTCTTTCTTTTTTATTAATGAGGTAATATATAAGGTACGAAGTCACTTGTCCGCATCGGGCAAGGTGCTACGCTCTTTCCCGACAAAGGAGGGGAAGGACCCGGAGGTCCTTAGGAAGGAGGTCTCGACTAAAAGGAGAGGGACTTTTCTAACAAAGGAAGGGAAGGGGTTTTGTTCCCTTAATAAGTAAGTCTTGAGAGCATTATTACATATATAAAGTTGATGCAACCATTTGTTGGAGTGATGCAGCATCAAAAAGGAATGTTACCTTACTTGTTATTGGACGATGGCCCTTACCTCTGATGAATGGACGGACGCTGACGCGAAAGAGGATGGTTCTGCCTGCATTTAATATATAAAAAAGGACGAACTGGACTCAGCATTCGCGGGTAAGTCGACTCTCCAGGGAAGGTGCACCTCACTACCTCATAAGCCCTATACAAGAGATCCAAGAAGTGAAAGCGAAAAGGACGCGAGCTCATTCACCTACTTCGACTCTGGCTTCAATGGTCAGTATTTACTTACTTACGAGATTTATCTCGCGGATAGCTATTCCTAAAGTTTTCCTTTACTCTTTTGGCTTAAAACTTGGATAAGGGTAACCAAGGAAGACGCCCAAGGGGTGGTTTCACACTCAACTACGGTGATCTTATATCCTCCTTTAGGTATACAAGATAAAACCCATCAGTCCACAACCAAACTATAAATTGTCGGGGGAAAAACGGGAAATAAAATAGAGCGAATAGATAGGAGTTAATTTATATATGATAAAGGGGAGGTGTGAGATAAATTAGTCAAGTATGAAAACATGCAATCCCATGGGAGCAGAGCCTGGGGCTCTACGACACTTCCTAACCATTCCAGGCTTAGGTGCGACTAAGGATATACGAAATATCTGGATGTTTCAACATATACAAAGATCCCGATCCAATGCTTTTCCACTACCAAATGGTTATGATTTTTTATGTTCATGCGAGATAATAGTACAGTGCTATGGGTACTGCTGATCCCGGGGGTGACAGTATATATACCGCTAATATTTCAGGATTTGCAACAGAGATGGATGCAACTGAGGTAAAGGAGGGTGGTACGGATGGCCAAGTGGTCGCAAGTTCCAGGAGCTCTTAATCCACTTTTTGTCTCCACGTCCCATGTTGTCGGGTCGTCATGCTTCTAATCGGTAAGTTTATTGGAGGACGGGTATAAATTCTCTCCTCTCATAGGTCCTAAGGTTGGCATGGTGAAGTAGGTTCGATAGCAAGGAGGTGTGTTGGCAAAGTATCTAGGATCAGATCGGATGGAGAGATGGCTTGGGATGAATCAGTTGGTAAGAGCTAAGACAATCAACTCTTGCCTGGACCAAAACAACCCAGGTATTCTATCTCTTTTCGAGGATCTGAGGAACCACTCATTGGAACAAGAAAATGGAGATTCTATGCCCATTTCCGGAAGTTTCTCTCTGCCTGGCCCATTTCCGGAAGTTTCTCTCTGCCTGCCGGGAGCCACTGCTGCTTAGTGGCTGGGTTATTCACTCTCCCTAGTTGCTACTTCCCTAGTTGATACATTTCTAGTTTATTTGGGTTGCCGTGAGTTGCTAGGGTCAGTCATCGTTGATAAGTTGAGTTCTAGGAAAACACATCCCAAAACCTATTAAGTGACTTTTTTGGGGGGTGTTTTACAACTTCCATTTTATAGGGTCCAACAAGGTAACCGCATTTGTAATTTGAATATGCACAACGCTGCTTGGCTTGGTCTCTATTACTCTACCCCGACGAAGGAGGGGTCGGGCTACATCTCCGTACAATATGCTCCCTACATCAATACATTTCTGCTCTATGTGGTAAATGTGCCCCATTCATTTTGAAATAAATAAATAAGAACTACTTCTAAGAACAACTCTAGTAAAAAGATAGTATCCTCTCCTTTTCAATAAGGATAAGACCGTAAGTAAGGAAACCTAATCAGCAGATTTCGCCATAAAAACCAAACCTATCAGGAAGGTTTCTCTCTATTGGATAGGCCTTTCTATACTTAAATTACCACTTGGATAGAGTCCATTCTTTTACTATTAGTACCAAGGCCACCTTTCCTTCCCCATATAATCACCAAGCTGGATCCATGGCTCTGAATTGACCATGTTTGCACCGTGCTGCCTCTCTTGCGCTCTGCTTTCCCTTTGCTAACTCTTTAATCTGCTCAGACAGAGCTATCAATTTATATTGAAACTGTGCCAACCCTGGAAACCATTCAACGCAAAGAAGCCCTGCATAACCCGAATTGTTACATATAGCTCTTCACGATACGTACCAGCACTAATAGTATAGCCTATATGGACCATAACTAGTAGGAGCCCTGCATAACCCAGATTGTTACATATAGCTTTCATGGGATGGACGAGCACAAAGATGAAGGTCACCCACATCCACTGGGCGGCTCTTCCAAAATGGGTTTGGCTCCCCTTACAGGGCTACCCTCGAACGGGCTAGGCGTTGGAAAACTCTTCAAAGCTCTTTTGGTAGTTAGGACCAACCAATAGATAGAATAACGAATCTTCTCCGGCGAATGACCTAAGTATTTTCGTCCTTCCTTAAAACACCAAATAAAGGGCTGGCTATCCATGCCCACAATCAGTATTTCCGCTGCTTGCTTCTTCACTGAAGGGCTTGGTTGGCTGGATAGGTCTTGGGCCGATGGACTCTAAAGTTTTTGTAGATGATCATCTCGCTGTGATTGAGGGGAAGGAAATGTCTCACTCACGGTAGATTGGAATTCCAGCTAGTTTTTCGGTGAAATAGAGTATAGGTGAACGAAACGATATGTAAAGAGAGCCAAAATCCATCTATATCCGACCGGTACATACATGAGGGCTTGTGCCCACATTTACTTGCATCTCATTCTTGGATCTTCAGAATTCGGCTAGGATTTGGCTAATTTTCACTTCATATCTGTCACGAGGAATTATTAAAGAATGGAATATAACTTGAACCAATGGAACTGCACTTTGAATTTATTGTATTCTACTTGGACACATCATATCTGGCTGGCCAAGTTCAGCTCGTCCTGAAAAAGAGGACTAGTGCCTACTACCTAGGAACGATTCATTCACAAAATGTACAGTATCACTTTTTTAAGAAAGAAGGCAGCTGCAACTAGTAATTTTAGGGAGAAATAATATCACCAGGATGGAACACAATAAATGGGGTTAGGTTTGGGTTAATTAGTAAAGTGGAAATGACGAGCCAGAAGCGCATTTACAGGACACTTTAGGTCGATTTGGCCTCAGATCTTTTATGGACACCAAACACGAAGGAACGCTCGTCAAGCTAATGCATCCATTTCAGGATCGCATGAAATTCGAACCCACTAGGGATTTTATTTACACAGTCGCTTGTGACAGATAACCAGCTTGTTCCTTATTTAATCTTCAAACCTTACCAATGAATCAACAAGCCGCAACCTTAATGCTTAATGTAGGTAAGAAGTGGTCTGGGAGATGCCTAATGAGTGTGTAAGATGAAAACGAAGGTATTTTCAGAGCCGGATGCAGAATTAGAGAGTATAAGAATCAAATTTAGTCACACTTCGTCCCTACCATACCCTTTGTGTTACCATACCGGGCACCCTATGACCAGACCTTTTTTCCCTAGACCACTTGTTATTAATCGCTTAGTGCTCGGGTACTCTTTACCTTTCGTACCTTGTTCCCCTTATTCTGGATGGAGGGATAAATGGTCAATCAGAGAGCCTTGTTTTTGTTGAATGGGCTTCAGACTACATCGTCGCTAGAAACATTCCAACTTTGACGAAGGTTAGATACTCGTTTTTAGCTTTGGGGCCCCACTAATTGCTAACTCACAGAACTCAGATAATTACTGTATTACCAATAAAACTGAAGGGTATAACTCTTTCTTTCTTGTTGCTAGAGTTAGAGATGGAAAGATTAGCATACCCTTCCTTGTTCTCTGATTAGCTTACCCTTGTTAGAGACGGAGAGATTACCCTTGCCCTCAAAAGGACAAGCCCTCCGGACCTTCTTTGTTTTAGAAATTAGGTAAGGAGCCGGAGGGAGAGCAGTTTTGGTCTTTGGGTAGTTCGCTCAGAGCTAAACAAACATCCTGTCCAGTATACCTGCCTTTAAATGCTCTCCTTTTCAAGTGTTAGGACAGTAATATTATTCCTCATAACTATTTCAGCTAGTAGGTGCAATTAAGAATCTACAGGCCTGATACGGCTGGACATTGAGAAGTAATTGTACATTTGTACTTACTAAATAATAAGGCACTAGCATGTTGCTTTTACTATGTGGTCGTGCTGGCTTATCAGTCGCCCAACTCCCCTGGCTTAGTACTCAATGTGAGAAAGCATAGAATCAATCTAAATTCCATCCACAAGTTAGGTTAAGATGGATAAACCTACTTCCAGGTATTACACCACTCATAGGAGATGTACACACTGGCTCCAGGATACAATGTTAACAGTGTTAATAACTCATGAAAAACCTGACTATGACTCAACTTGCGGCCATGACGAAGGAAATGAGGTCCTTCTCATCATGCCAAAAATAGAACACAAACCCGATCCCACCGCTATATATCAGTGTTTTTGCGGTGGCTTTGTGCTGTATCAATTCATCAATAGTATAGGTTCTGATTGTCCCCTTCGTACAGGAAGGCCTAGGATACTCACTCTAATGTAAGAGGCTAGCTGGAAACCGAAGAATTGGAGTGGGAATAGAATATGGGCTCCCTATATGCTGCCTGCCCGTTGTGGGGCTATTACTTCCGCTAAGTGGGTCTGAGCTGAGCTAAGCCTTTGCAGCGAATAGATTTGCTCAGGCAGGGAGGAAAGGTCTTTCTTGCTTGAAGGGGTGGTCCCTAATGGGTTCGAATTTGATGGCATCTGAAAATAAGAACATCAGCATAAAAGATATCATTGTGGAGGCTCGTTGGTGAGGGAAGAATATAACTAAATCTGTCCAAAACCAACTGTAGATGTCTTGTAAGCATTCGTGATCCCTTTATGTCCAGTCGACAGCCCTCTACCCTAACCCTAATTTTGATTTAGATATATATTGAACTGGTTATATTACGCTCGAGAAGAGACACGAGAGTGGATGGAATGGATGACGAAAAATGAGTACCATATCTATCATGACGCAGTTTAGAGAGAGATATTGAGTGAAGATCAGATCCTCTTTGCTTTGCATACAGGATTGGTGAATGCAACAAATTGGGATATCCTCTGATCTATCTCTTTATTCCCCTAACTATTAGATAGCTGCCTCCATCATGAAGCTACTAATTACATAATTGGCTTATCAAATGACTGACACAAAGAGAATTACTTCCGGAGGGACCCATTTGTCTCTAACCCTATATATATCCCTTATACCCACCTGTTCCTCCTTTCACTATTCTTTTCTTTATCAATTTGATTCTAACTCGTTGCTTCTTGTACCTATACATCTATTGAAGGAAGCTATGATGATTATGATTAGTAGTCTCTCATCAGTTGATGATGATAAGCTGGATTCTCACAATTTGATGATTGAGAGTATCCACTTTTTCTCGAATTACGAATAGAATTATTTAGCGATCATGAAGTAGAAGGGTTCCTTCCACAACCATCACGAATCAAAATGAATGACAGAGAGAGAAATGCTCAGTTTTCTTTATTATGATGCTTACAAACAGATAAATCCAAGTTGTATTATGTAGATGCTTCCAACACGATCATTAATAACCTGGTTAACACTTAGATATTCAACTTTTCTCTTTATTACCGATGCATACCAGAGCCAGGGGAACGGGCACCCAGAGACCTGCCCAGAAGGAAGAGCTTTCCTACTTTCCTGACCTTGATTTGACGCGATATGGTGATGTTCGGTCTGATGATGACTCTGGGGTGTCCGTCCAGGGTGTATTGTGTGTTGGTACTACCCTTGGTTCTTAATCTATTATATAACCCGGTTCACCGGTCCTCTAAACTATCATTTGGACCTCGAAATGGAAGGTACGAAGTCGCTTGTCCGCATCGGGCAAGGCTTTTACCCCTGCACCTGCCTTGCTCTTGGTGCCTTAGCCTATACCTATGTAGGATCCACGTCTGTATCTTACTTTGTCGTAGCCTCTATATATACTATTGGTAGTAGTGGAATTGCTCGCTTTGGTTCTGGTGCATCAACAGAATTTACTGAGTCCTTTCCCGTACTGTGCATGTTGGGTGGATGTGGCATGGTGTGATGTTAACTCGGGTCTCATGTGATAAGTAACTTATTTCTCATGTTTGGTGGTAACTTGGTGGACATATCTTTTCTCGTTTGATGGCAACTAGGTTTGCCTAATCTCTGGTCCAACCCCGGCTGCCTTACTCCTGGAAAAGTATAAAAGAGAAATATTTCAGTTCAAGTAAGTGTTCCTGGTTGTGTGACCTTTCACAGTGTGTCTTTTCGGGTTAGGCTTTATAACAGAAGCTCCTATTCCCAGATAATATGTTGCGTCATCTCCTGTAGTTCCTAGAGGCTTTGTTCTCACATTTTATAATGTTCCAAGTGTAGTTCAGGCATAGCCTATCCAAGGGGTGATGCAGAGGCATAGGTCGCAGGAGTGGGAGCCCTTGGGAAAGTCCCTCTCCTTTTAGTCGAGACCTCCTTCCGTCGTACCTCCGAGTCCTTTTGTTGCGTCATTACAAAGGGCATCACTAATAACTAACTTGTAATGGCCTTCATGATTGTCAAAGTTATTTTTGTAATACCCGCTTCCTTCATGCAAATTTGATAATAGCCTAAGTGAAGATCAAGTTTGGTCAAGAATTGAGCACCCTTTAACTCATCCAAAAGGTGGTGGGGTATGAGAGAAACGGAAAGGGGGAAAGCAGATTGAACTGAAAGTGTGGATGCGTGGATGCGGGGCGGGAAAGCGGTAGCGATCAATCGAAATGGAGGGCGAACGGAATAGGGCGAATGAAGTTTGTTTTATTCCCCGCTATGCACGACTGGTCTGTGTTCGGCCCCCGGAGGAGACTTATTGGTCCTGTGAATGCCCCACTAACTAAGCCACCACCCCAGGACTAATGCAAAGTGTACCTATGTATATTCTATGGACTCATTAATGACTTAATTAATCATGCTGGATGTGAGTTGAACTATCTCCCTCACCTCTCCCCCGTAGGGCAGTCATACACACAGATCCACAGTCAGATTTAAGAGATGATAGTCAGGGATTATGTTTATAGGTGTAGGGGTATTAGATTACATTTTTATCCATGGGGATGCGTGCCTGGGGCATATCTTGCTCTAGACTCATTGTATTTTGATTCCGAGAGTAGATACGGATTCCTTGCGAGATTCCGCACACTTTGGCATAGTCACTTGGCACATCCGGCATACTTCACTGACAGGTTCTTTTTACAGGGATTATATGACTTGGGATAGCTTGGCTTATATTGTGACTATAGTGTTCTATTTGGTCAGTGACTACGGGCCACCATATTATTTTGTTGGACCCCTTATTGAGCTACTATTAGACACACTTAATGAGTTCACTTTTCAAATTATGATTTATGGTTATGATTGGCTTGGTTGGGCGCCCCCTTCATCCATAGTGAGCATGGTGGCACATCCATTTAAACAGACTTAGGTCGTGTGTCCCGCTACCCATTTATAGGGGCAAGGCTACCTCTTTAATATCATCCATTGCATCTGAGAACCTCAACCTTACTATTTAAGCACTATCATTCCACAAAACAATTATGTTTATGAAAGACAGAGCACCTAGCTATCTATGGAGGTAACTGAGCAAACAACGCGCAAATAGGGAAAGGGCAGGATACTGAATCAACCAGAACCTCCTATAATATGAGTGAAATAAATGGCGGTCGCCTTGCCTGAGAAAGATGGTTCAGAAGATAGAGGAGGGGCTAGCAGATGAGCGAATGTATTATGCAAAGGTATAGGTAGCTTCAGTAGCACCAATTTATAAAGCATCAGTAGCTTTTCTTAATTTTTACTTTACATATCTAGGATTTAGTCCAACTAGTTGTTTCCTAAGCCTTGGCCTTAGCTGAGCTAACTAAGCATGGATTTCTCTTTAGTGTTAGTGCGCTTACCTCTGCATTCTGTTGTGAGCCATAGAAGCTTAACCTAGCCCTCGAACTCTACCCTCTATATTGAACTCATTTACCACACTTGTATAAAGAAGAAGAATCCAGATCTAATTCCATAGGTAGGCGCACTAGCAAGGGGACAACCTGCATAGCCGATACCAGGGCAAAGCTAGAAGCTCCTAGTCTCCATTCCTTTGTAATATGTATGAAATCTTCAATTATTGCTACGGGGTCTTGCTGCCTAATTGACCTGGGACTATGGAGGCTCCTCATTGCATGGAGACATTTTAACATATATGAGACTTGCATCGAGACGTTTACCTTGTCCATTTAGGTGATCCTTTGTCAATAAAGAAATGCCAGGTGGTTTCTATGCCCCAGTTCTCGTCTATAAAACTAGATACCTTAGGTTAATTCACAAAACAAGAAACTTCGCCTATAAAAGTAGAGACCTTAATAAAAACCTATAAATGCTATAGCTCCACTCATTTATAAGCTTAGAATTTGAATCAATTCCCATTCGTACCTAGAGACACTTCTAAGCCAGAACATAGCATAAAGGGGAAGTTCCACAAATTTGATCATGTAAATTTACCATCAAACTTTGGTCGGTCCTTCAGCTCTATGCCAATCAATTTGCATGCTTGCGGCACCGTTCACCACCATGGGTTCGGGTTAAGGTCGGGTTTTCATGATTATCTAATCCTAGTTGAATTGTTATGCTTCTCATCGGTAGGGGGTAAAACAAATTCCTAGGGCCAGCCATATTCTCAAAGTCATGCAATTGAGCCTTAACCGGTGAAGTCAAGAATGAAAGGGTAGAATAAGAAAAGAGTCAACAGGCCGAAGCTCAATCATAGAGAGATGGGTTTTAAAGAAAGAAGATTACTACTTAGTTAGATATAGAAGAACCAATCGAATGCTACTCGGTAACTCACTTGTATCCTTTTGTATCAATGAATGAAAAGATATGGAAAGATGGCAACTTCCTCTGGGTGAAATACGACTTCAATGGAAATATGGGCAGGAGAGAGATACTTGATCTTCCAATAAATTACTGCTCACTGCTTCCTGGGCTATTGCAGTTTTCAACACCTTTTCATCCAAACCTTTGACTAGCTGGATACTTTGTTCATTTTCTAGCCATCTGACCTGCAATTGCTTCAGAAATCCTTCATGATCAGGCAATTATTCTAACCTTCTCTTAGTAGATGTTTGACAACGATTATAAGTTGTGAGATTTTTTTTGCAGAATTCCGCACAAACACCTTTGGTCCTTCGGACTGCCTTTACCAATTCTTCTACTACTTTACTCCTGAACTCAATCAATTCATACTCTAGCTTCATTGTCTCTAAGTCCTTGATGGGCGCATCAGCTGGAGATTCTTTGGTTGTTTCCAACCAAGTCAAACGTCCTTGTAGAATCTCCAAGATATCTTGGGTCCTATCTAAGAAATAAGAAGCCGTACTCACAATTTCTTCCACCCTTGTTTCTACTTGCTGAACTTTTAACATCTCCTCTGCTATTTGAAGTTGCATCTGATGAATTTTACTTCTAAAGGTGAGAGCATGCTTCTTCAATAGCTCGATATCTGCTTTCTGTTCATTTGCTGCTTTTGATGAGGCTTCTAATGAAGCTTTCTAGTTCTCTAAGGATACTACTTCGGTTTCATAATGCTTGGCTTTCCCTTCAGCAGTAGTCTTCTGCAGCTCTAATTTGGCCACTTTATTTCCTAGACTTCCTTTCTCTTTATTCAATTCTTCCAATGATGATTTCAGATTGTCTCGTTCTGATTCTAAGATATGATGTCTTTGCTGAATTCTTTCAAACTCTGACAAGGTGGCCTCATATTTTCTTTTGGACTCTCTTCCTACCCTCTCCTCTCTTCTCAGCACTTCTTTCATTTCAACCATCTTTCCTTTGTATTTCTCAATATTGTCCATAAGCTTGTCCACGTTATGAGCATTTGCATAGGCATTTGCAATGCCCATAGCAGCTAATTCCTTAGGATGCTCTTCCACATTTTTCATGATCGTTCTCTCTGTAACTGTAGTGACTACTGGCTGAGCTCCTACTTTCAACATTTTATCTGTCCTCCATACAATGGACTTCATTTTAGGATCAAAGCGAATTTCCTCTAAACATGCTACATCATATTTATTTGAGGGTGTAAAAGGTACAAGTCCCATCTCAACTATGGGTACATGACCTCCTGTTAAGCTACTGCTAGATGTGGTTGGCAGGTTCTCTGGATTGGCTCGCATAGGGCTTTGTTCTGAAACTCCACCACCTCGAAATTCGTTAGTATCTTGGCCTTTCCCCCCTGTATCCCACATATCTTGATCAGACCCTAAATCTCCTTTAGCCAAAGTCTTTTCCAACTTTGCCAACTTCTTCAGAACAACCTTTGTGTTCTTTCTTTTATCAGCTTCTTCCTGATCCTTTTTTGCTTCTTCAACCAATCACTTTTGTGCTCCCATTGCAAGCCTATGAGTGCTTTCTTCCTGATCTTTCTTTGAATCTTCCTCATCTCCTTCAAATGCCTTTGGGTTATTGCTGCTACTTCCTTTAGCACCAAATGATTTTCCTTTCAACCTTTTTCTCAAGGCTGCCATACTATAGATGTTTCTGAATACTTGCTCCTCTTTGTCTATATGATCGGTATACTCAAAATTTACTTTATGAGCAGCTTTGTGAGTCGCTACCTTTCCTTGTGAGTCATTCCTATGGAATATTTTTTCTCCAAAGTGGAAGATTTCCATCTCTTTGACAAAATCCGGAGTGCTTTTGACTCTGTTAAACTTGTAACTTCCCACATAAAAAGGCACTGGTGGGAAAACTACCTTCTTGATATCAAACAAATGGCTTCCAAAACCATCTAGGAATACCTTCCTGACTTCCTCCTTCAATACTATATAGTCTGTTGCATACTTAGGTTGCAATGAAGGTGCTCCTGTGCTTCCATACATTCTTAGGTAAGTGCCTTCCTTGGTGAAAAAATAGTCACCGAATCCTTTTATAGATTCCACTGCTCCCTCCGACAGACATGGGCAATCCTCTAAAAAGATTAAAATATAAAGGGGCCTTATGAATTCTTCACAAATTAGCTGATAATGAGTGTGATATTTTTGGGCTCCTATAATTTGATAGGCAACATAAAGAGGATCTTTCCCTTCTATCCATACACACTTTAGCTTTTCAAACTTATGCCTATATATTATGCAATCCATACACACTTTAGCTTTTCAAACTTATGCCTATATATTATGCAATCCAACAAAAAGGATGACATATAGAATTCTGATTTGCTCAGCTTTAGACCCTCCTGAGTTGCCTTGATACTTTTAGACAAGTTCTTGGTGGCAATGTCTTCCCAGTTAAAAACTATCTCCTCCATTTCCACATAATACATGAGTGGAATCCACCCAAAATTGTACATTTTCCCATCACATCTACCATACAACCGACTCAACATCAAGGCTATTAATCTGAATGGGGTTCGAAGGCTAGCTATTTCATTCTCTCTTGATTGCTTATGTCTAAAGGTTTTACCTTCAATCATCATCCCCTTCACTGTGGTGGTATAGTCTAATTTAATGCTCTTGACCCAATCCGTGGTCTCTGATTCTGGTAAACTGTATGATTTCGAGATAAACGTTGGTGAAAATGATGCTATGGGTTTGCCTTCTTCATCATTAATTATCATACCCACTGTGTCTATCTTCGTCAAAATCCAATCGATAACTTCGGCACAGGGAAAAACCTTTGGTCTGGTGGCTATCTTTGTTAGCCCAGAGTTTGGAATATTCTCATATAAGGAAAGATCCCCTAATCCACCTTCTGGAACTTTCTTGTCGAAAATCATGGGTTATATTTGGCCCCATTTCAACTTGGGCTCTACTCGTGTAACTGCTTTGGTATCCTCGTACACTATCTCGACATATATTGTAGGAGAAGCTTCAGCAATTTCTGTGTCCGAATCGCTCTCAACGATTTTGAGCTTCTTCCTCCCCTTTTTAATTATAGTTTCAGCAGTGAACAGTACCTGCAAGAAAAACTATCTTAACACCCATTCGGTCATATCAATCACACATATACATCATTTAAATAGAAACTGAAATTCCTTTACCATGTATGTTCCTTCCATCATAAGCAACACTACGACTGGCTCAGGGTTATGACTAAAAGAAAAAGACTCTATCGAAATTGTGGAAAACCCTGACCAAAAATGCTTCTGCACTACCTTTAACACTGCAAACCCCCAATGGTCCTCACTCTCTCTCAGTCGCGACGAGGCTTCGGAAAAACAAAACCCAGAAAATCATGACAACGATGCCCTAGGGAAAAATGATGCCACAATTCCCATGGCCGAAATCAAAGGAAACTTCCCCTACGAGCCCTGAAAAGAAAACTAATCTTAAGGACAACACCCACGTGTGAGCAGCTGACTGCATCCATACCAGCGTGGAGATCGACCCTCTAAGACAAAAAATATCTGATCTAGCGGACTTAGTGAAAACACCCCCCAAAACACTCATAATGCCTATGCAAATGCTAGGGCAAGGAAAAGAAACGCTTGGACAATCTGACCTAACAAAGGATGGGAAATGAAAACCTTTATAACCTAGCTAAACCTAACCACCGATAATGACAACTACGACTTCACTGAACCAATCACTGGGAAAAAGTGAGGACACCTACCTGTCTGTCAAATCTAGCTCCACGTAGTTGATGAGTGCAGGCCACGTGAGATCCACCGAAAACTTGTGCAGATGGCTCAAACGGGAAATGCTCTTCAACCTCACCTACTCCGTAAAACCACAAGGTTAAAGAAACAAGTAAAGAGGGCATATAAAAAGCTTCTCGGGCAGTAACAAACCCTAAAATCTCAGCACGTGCAGGCCCAAAAGAACCCTTGCTGGCGTCAACTACCATGAGCCAAACACATAAGTCATCATGATCAATCATCCACAACAACATCTAAAAAACCAACATACTTTCGCGATGGCACGACTGCTGATACCTCCACAAAATAACGCAGATTAATCCACCGTAGCAGATCAATCTTAAAGAGAACCCTACTGTAGCGGCTCATGGCTTGCCAAATGAATTCTCTTTGAACTCCGTCGCCATAGCGGACATGACATGATCAATCCTCCGCCATAGCGAGAACATACCGATGACGGTTTGTGAGATAGAGACGAGCCCGTCGTAGCGGCTCACGACTAATGATAATGCTTGTTGTAGCGGCTCATGGGAAATAAATCAGAAAACAAACAGAAACCTACCGCCGTAGCAAACATAAAGCGAGGAGCTTACTGACACAACAAAAACATGCAGACATCGGATGGTAAGTCAAAAATGCTAACTGCCGTAGCGACCCAATCATAGAAAACCTTTTGCTATAGCGGCTAACAAACAGTGAATGGCTCACCGTAGTGGATGGACAACAAAGATGAGCCCGCTGTTACGGCTTGGAATGGAAAACCTGTCCGCTGCAGCAGATCACAAAAAAAATTTCTCCATTAGTCAAAATGAAATTTTTTTTCAAGTTCATGATGGATAAGAAAAAAATCAAAGGTCAAGTAAAACGAAGGAAAATTAATATTTTCAAAGGGGGCCAAAAAATAAAAAATAAAAATTTTTTTGGGAAATGTTGCAGTAGCAACAATTGGCGACTAACTGGCGAACACAGAATCTCTGAAAAACTGACTTTTGAACAGCAACTGCTTTAAAATATCAAGTTAGACTATTTTATTAGATTCCTTTAAGATGACTAGATTTCTTAGAATACAAGATTTATGAACTTCAAACATTGATTATGGTCCAAATTGAAAAGGGGAACCAGGTTTTCATAGTCTGGATAACTCTTCCGAGGCTACGATTTGAAGTTTATTTTACTTCTTCCTTTGGATAGCTTCCAACCTAGACTCCATAGGATTGTAACAGATAGTGAACAAATATATTCGTTTGTTCCTCATTCCCATGCCATTTTGCATTCTTTTGATGATTCTAGACTTTTGTCCTTTTGAGTCCTCCCTGATTGCTTTCCTTCTAAAATTTGGTTCAGGTTCTTCTATCCATAGTGTCCTTTTATGTGAGAGATATTTTGATTTCAACTCACAGACAGAGAAGAACTTTCGAGCAATCTTATCCAAACTTATTTTGTTCAGTATGTTTTTTATATATGTTTTCTTCCTGGGATATTTTGACTTTTGTTAGCCTTTTGGCTTTCATTTGTGGCATGGGATCATTTAAAAATAATACAACTACTTACCTTGCTTTCTCTCCATGGGTCTTTTGTTGTTAGCCTCCTAGGACAAACTTTAGTGTGTAGTGGATGGAGCCTCAAAATAGTATTCTAGACTCTTCTAACCTTAGTTATTTTACAGGGATTAAATAGGAATTCAATGTGTTCATAATATATTCAGATAATCTACTAATCTTCAAGGATATTTAAGCATTATGTATGTGCAAATAGCAAACAGTCTTTGGTCAAAAATTTTAGTTTATCCAGAACTTTGATGAACTCCAAAACCAACAGTTGTGCTGATTTATTGAAACATGAGGTAAATCAAACCAAAAATTAGAAGAAATCAAATCTTGATCAAGTGAAATGTAAATCAACTAAAACTAAAAAAACAATCAAACCATTTATATATATACAAAGGCAACTCAAAAATATTAAGAAAAATAAGGTTTGAGAACTAAACCATTTACTGGTAAGTTCTCTTCCCACCCCTGTAAATCTTGCAATTTGTAAGTCAAGGGACCTAACTGTTCTGCAATATGAAAAAGGGCCTATCCATAATTGCTGAAACTTAGTGTGCTTTCCCTTCTCATCATGCAGGTGATCCCACTTAAGATCCAAGTCACCTACTTCAAATTCTCTTTTCCCGGCTTTATGCTTATCAAACCATATTTTCACCATCTCTTGTTGATGTTTAAACCTCTCTCTTGCTTTGGACCTAGACTCCTCTAACTTTAGCAGATTGTGAATTCTGATTTACAGAATTTCATTATCAGTTCCTCTAGAGTCTTCGGCTAATTTAGAGGATGGCAACAGAATATTAGGAGGCAAGATAGCTTCTCTTCCATAGACAAGAGTGTAGGGTGACACACCTAAGGAGTTCTTGGGTGTGACTCTATCAGCCCAAAGTGCATTAGGCAAAGGTAGATGCCAACTCCTTTGATTTTCTATGACTATCTTCTTCAAAATCCCAATGTGGTTTTTATTTGTAGATTCTACCAAACCATTTCCTTGCGGATAGTAGTTAGCATAATAGTGAAGCTTAATTCCTTTTTCATTTGCAAATGCAGTCAATCTAATAGATGAAAAATACGAAGCATTATAAAAAACCAGGGAAATTGGAACCCCAAACCTGGTCATAATATGGTCTTGCAAAAAGTCCATAATTGCATCTTCATTTACTTTTCATAATGGAATAGCTTCTACCCATCTGGTGAAATAGTCTGTTGCTACCATGATGTACTTATGCTGCAATGAATAATTAGGATTGATCTCTCTGATAATTTCAATTCCCCATTGCTCGAATGGTTCTGATATAATAACTGGTTTCAAAGGTCCTGCTGCCTTTGCTTGTCTCCCACCGCTCCTTTGACAAGTATCACATTTCCTGACATGAGCGTGAGAATATTTAAACAATGTTGGCCAGTAATATCCAGCTCTTAAGATTTTGTGTGCTGTTGTATCTCCCGAGAAATGACCTCCTGCAGGTCCATCATGTAGTTTTGCTACAATTTTATTCGCATCTTCACGTTCCAAGAATCTAAGAAAAACTCCTTCGTAGTTTTTCCTAAACAACACTCCATCAATAATCTGATATAAGACTGATTTTAGACGTAGTTCTCTCCTTTGCTTGGGATTCCAATGTTCCAGAAAATATCCTTCTTGAAGATAATGAATTAAATCTCTATACCAGGATTCTGGAGCTGTGAATAAAGGACATACATCCACCATGTGTAATTCATCTTCATTATCCCAATTGTTGTCTTCATTGTCTTGACCTCCAGCCATCAATTTACAGAGCCCTTGTCCTTTAACTATGATTGTTGGTTTGAATTCTAGATCATATTCTTGTAAGACAGTCACCCAATTACCTCTTCTTTCTCCCAACTCTTTTTGTACAAAAAGAGATCGTACTGCTGGGTGCGGGACTATTACCTTGGTACGATTCTTAAGTATATACGTTCTGAATTGCTTTACCGCTTTTAAAACTGCATAGGCATGTTTATCGATCGTGGGATAGTTCAATTCAGTCCCTTGCAGAGCAGTGCTCATAAACGATATGGGGTACTCATCTCCCCCTTCTTCTTTTTGTGTAAGCACCACTGCTAACGAATCATCAGAAGCAAAAGTGTACAAGATAAAATCCTTTCCGAAATTGGGACTTTTAAGTGATGGTGCATGAGCTATGGATGTCTTGATATTGTTAAATGCATCCTTCTCTGAATCAGTCCACTTGAATTACACACTTTGCTTGACCATTTGTTGCAAAGGTTTGACTATTTGATCAAAGTCTAGCACAAACCTTCGCACGAAATTGATTGTCCCCATAAAAGACTGCATACTTTTTTTATTATGGGGTAAAGGGATCTATTCTATTGCTTTGATCCTCTCTGGGTCTATTGAGATCCCTTTTTTTGAAATAACATGACCCAATAGCTTTCCTTCTGTAACAATGAACACACATTTCTTAGGATTTAAAGAAATGTCATATTTTCTACAACGTTCGAAAATCTGTTTCAAATGAAACACATGTTCTTCTCTCTTCTTATAAAATATTGTAACATCATCTAAATAGACCACAACACTACGGCCAACAAACCGCGGAAAGCTATATCCATAGCCCTTTGGAAAGTTTCTCCAGCATTAACAAGTCCAAAGGGCTTTCTCCTATATGCAAAAGTCCCCCAATTGGTTCTGAAGGTGGTCTTGAGTTTGTCTTCTTCTGCTACTAGCACTTGGTTATAGCCTGAGAATCCATCTAACAGAGAAAACAGTTTAGAACCTGAGACCATTTTTAGTATCTGTTCCATGGGTGGGATAGGGTAATTGTCTTTGTCAGATGCACGGTTTAGATTTCTGAAATCAACACAAAGTCTGATTTCTCCAGTATTTTTCCGTACTGGCACCAAGTTTGAGACCCATTCTGAATGTCTAACTTCGAATATGATCTTAGCATCCATAAGATTTTTTTATCCCACTTTCAATTAGGGGCTCTAATTTTGGATGCATATTTCTTAGAGGCTGCTGATATGGTTTGACCCCAACTTTGATTCGAATAACATGCTATATAATTTTGGTGTCATAAGTTTTTAGGTCTTCATAGGTCCAAGTGAATAAATCTTTGTAGTGTCTGAACAAACTGATGAACTTGCTCCTCTCACCGGGTGAACATCACTTTCCAAAACTCACATATTTGGGTTCAGCCTCTGACCCTAGATTTATCAGCTCGAATTGCAAAGATGAGCTGCATGTCTTGACATTCGCTGGTTTTCTAAACTTGTTGTCTAGATCGAATATCTGTTCCAAAGTTCTGACTCCTTTAGGAATGAAATTTCCATTCTGGAGGTCTGCTTGATGTTCCTCGTCATCTATTATGGCTCCTTTAAATGTATCATCATTCATTAAACATTCCAATATTTGATGATAATCATTAAACACCCTCAGATTGGTGATGTTTTCTGGAACAGAAGGCTTGAAAATCAGTTCAATCAAACATTTGTTATTTGTAGGTACCAGCCTTACAGCTGATGTAGCTAACAAATTAGCTGCTGCATTTTTTGCTCTAGGAATTGAAGAAATATTGAATGCATGCAAATTTATTAATAAATCCCAAACTTCATTTTGGTAAGCCTTTAAATGCGGTGATATGCAATGAATTTTGTTTCGAACTTGTTTAACAACGATTTCAGAATCTCTGTACACTTTTAGATTTTTTACTTTTAATTCTATTGCTTTTTGCAGTCCCTGTACTAAAGCTTCGTATTCAACTGTGTTATTTGTGCATTCAAATTCTAATATACATGAAAGAAAATATTTATTTTTCTTTGGATCGATCAGGACACAGCCAGCTCCTGACCCTTCAAAGGTTTTAGAACCATCAAAATAAAGAATCCAAAAACTTTCTACTCCTACTGAATTTGAAATACTGACTACCTCTGATATTAAATCTACTATATTAAAATCAATCTTATCAGCTCGTGAAAACTAAAGGAGATTGGGTTGGATATCTGGTATGTTACTGGCTTCTTCATCTTGGTAATTTCCCTGTTCCAGCTCAAGAAAATAGTTTCCCAACACATAATTGCCAGGTTCATTCTTTCCTTCCAATTGAGTTACGTTGTGCTTCATTTGAGGTTCCGTTAACACTTTTATTTGATTCTGACAACCTTTATAAGGTAACCATACATGTGACCAATCTGATGCAAAATATCCCTCCAATTTTGCTGCCCAATCCCCGCTCAAAACCAAACCATATGCATCTGGGATATCTGCTACAATAATGTCTATGTACTGACATACTCTTTCATCTACTGATAAACGGATCAGGACATCTTCCATTTCACCTATCACTTTCATTGCAGTCCTATCCAATTGGATAACTTGGCCTGTAGTGGTCTTGGGTTGACCATTTATTTGCTTGCAAACTGCAATTGGCATGACATTTACTGATGCTCCAAAGTCCAATAAACAGTTATGCACGTTGTAATTGAAAATTTCAAAAGTTAGGAGGAATGTTGGAGTTCTATACTTAGACTTTCCTCCTAAACTCGCTTCACCAATCTCTTCATCAACTCGGTTATCCTTTTGGGGTTCCTTCACAGGTGTTTCAAGTGCTTTCAACAAATTTTCCTTTTATTGGGGTAGATTACACATTTCAAACAAGGAAATATTTGCTTTGGTATTTTTAATATCTTCCACAATGTCATATCCCATTTCATGTTCAGTGGCATTCTTCTTGTTATTCTCAACTTTATTTTCGGTAGACTTTATAGGTATATTGATTTTCTTGGGATTCTGGCTTGAGATGACAAACTCAGGTATGTTAACAGTTTGGGTATTACTCTTTATTTTTTCATGTTCTCCTGATTTTTCTTAATCTTGGGCAGTATCATGTTATCTTCTTTCAATGAATTCTGACTCCTTGTTGCAACATTTGTCTATGGTATTTCTTCTTCCTTGGTGACATCTTCCTCTTCTATATTGAACATGGAAACACAATCCCATAATACCGGAGTGTCTTCCTCTTGGGTCTCTGTTGGATCATTACCCTTCTCTTTCTCATCTACAATTTCTGTCAACTTGGAATCTAGTAGCTGGTTGATCACTAAAGTCATAGAATTTATCCATTGTGGGCAATTTTTTTCAAAGTGAGGCTACTGATGGAATGTACAAAAATTGTCCATTCCCACATCTGTCAAATTCATGGTCAAGGGACTATGTGAGGGAGGCTTAGGTTGACTATTATCATCTCTCTTTTTATAATAAGGTTTGTATTGTTTATAAGCCTCCTTCTCCTTTTCCAAATAAATTACTCTTTTTGATAATTTCTGCATCATTTTTACCACACCATCTAACTCATGTGAACGGTCATCTTTAGGTTTAGTCAATAATAGTGGCTTTCTGTTCCCATAAGTTTTCTCTTCTGATTATACAGGATAATGGTCTATACTCTCCATCTCTGCCTCTACCTTCTCAGCTTCTTCATAAGTTTCTACTAAGGTGGGTCTAACCAATCTTTTGACAAACATGGCTAGGTAAGGCCCAAGAACTGAGGTGTAATACTCAATTAGGGCGTGCTCAATGGGTTTGTCAGCTCCATCAAAGTTGTTCATGTAGGAAGCAAACCTCTGAGTGAAGTTATGCACATTTTTGTTCTTTTCTTTCTTTAGGGAAATTAATCATTTCATTAAAGCAACGTGAGTTTTCTGGATTCCATATTTGTTTCTAAACAACCTCTCAAAGGTATTCCAATTTGTAATTGAATTTTCTGGTAGGGAAAAATACCATGAGGTTGCTTTTCCCTTGACATTATGCGGGACCAATCTACAGACTACATCTTCATGTTCTACTGCTTGTTAACCTTCTAAAGCCAGATAAAAACTCTGCAAATGATCATACACAAGCATTCCTTCATTTGGTTCAAACATGGGCAATGCCTTATCAAAACTCTGAGGCATATCATGTAATGGATGAGTAATATTTAGAGGGGTTCTTTCCCTCCAATAAGATGGTGGAGGAGGCTGATTTGCATTGAAATTTTCCATGATTCTGAGTGGAGATTGAGGAGGAGGCTAGATAGGGGTTCGAAATGGAGAACAGTGAGGGGAATCTGGTCCCAACTGATTCATAGGTTGGACAACTTCTTGCAAGGCTGTTTCTTCCAGTTCCTCAAGGTCTTCCACTAACACTGAGTTCTCCAAGTAAGGTCGGTCCTTCTTACACAGTTCTCTTGTAGGCAAGACTAGAATATTGGGTAGCCCCCCAATATTATTTTCATATGCCCTTGTAATTCTCCTTAAATCATCAACCACCTCGTTATTAATGGGATAGAGATACCCTTTGCCCTTTTCTTTAGGAGTAGGTTTTTGAGGCAAACTAGTTTCAAAATTGTCACCGGTGGAGTAATCTTGAGAAAATGAATTTCCTTGGCCAGCCATGCACTGGTGGCCCTCCTTCTAGCGCCAAAAATGTTGAGGCCTAGAAAATATCAGGTAACAACAATAGGGATTCTCCCCAATAAGCGTTCCCAATTAGCTCGTTATTGTTTGGTATGGGGAATCCGTCTAGTTTGTGGTCCGGCTACCGTAGGTCAGGTAACGGTTAAAGCTCATTTTATCGGTTGCAGCCCGGTCCATCGTTTAAGTGTATTTTTTAGTTTTATATTTATATATGATATGCAAGTTCCTAATTAAGTGCAGTTGACAGAGAAACGAAGAGTGTCACAATGTGATGCGCAGGTTCTTACCTCTCGTCTTACCTCTTTCACTTCTAAATCATAAACAAAGAACAACTTATACTACTGCTAACTAATTCTATCTAACCTATCCCTAGGGAGAAATATTGTAATTAATGACGAGTAATGTGCTGTAGAACATGCATTTAGAATATTACATGTAGCTTTTCATATTTCAGAATACATGACTATAGTAGGAGAATATACAAAGAGATACCTGATTGTCATTTAAAACATTCATTACTCAAATATACTGCGGAAGTTCCACAGAAATAAACAGGAGAAAATTCATAACATGAAATAATTCGTAAGTTAGAACGATCTCACAATTCATAGAAAAGCTGAAACAGAAGTAGTTGACATTCAACCAGTCTATGGCAAACATTTGAGACTCCATGGTGCCTTCTCCACCATAAAATATAAAATTTTATTATAAGAGAAAATAGTTCTTCTTACAATAACATTTCAGAAAGATAGCATGAAAAAGGTCCTTAACTATATCGTCTTGATCCCTATTTATACAAATTCAAATGTCTCTTAGCCTCCCTTAACCTTTGGACTTCTTTACAAAACAATTACAAAAATTTCTTTTGTCTTCTAGTGGACTCACTAACCTAGGAAAATATTACAAAATGTATTAATAAAACAAATTACTAAGTGGACCCAGCCACATCATTAATAAATTTCTTCCAAATATTTGCGTATGTTGCAATAGTCTCGAATCCAGAGGGCTCTAGAAATATTATAGTGATTTCATGTTTAGCAATTTGGGATCTTTAATTTGCCACTCTGGCTGGTATCAACCATAGTTGATCTTCCAATAAATGACTGCTCACTTTTGCCTGGGCTATTGCAGTTTTCAACACCTTTTCATCCAAACCTTTGACTAGCTGGATACTTTGTTCATCTTCCATCCATTTGACCTGCAATTGCTTCAGGGATTCCTTCATGATCATGAAATTCTTCTAACCTTCTCTTAGCAAATGTTTGACAATGATTATAAGTTGTGAGAACTTTTCTGCAGAACTCCGCACAAACACCTTTGGTCCTTCAGACTACCTTTACCAATTCTTCTGCTACTTTACTCCTGAACTCAATCAGTTCATACTCTAGCTTCACTGTCTCTATGTCCTTTATGGGTGCATCAGCTAGAGGTTCTTTGGTTTTTTCCAACCATGTCAAACGTCCTTGTAGAATCTCCAGGATATCCTAGGTCCTGTCTAAGAAATAAGAAGCTATAATCACAATTTCTTCCAGCCTTGTTTCTACTTGTTGAACTTTTAACATCTCCTCTACTATTTGAAGTTGCATTTGATGAATTTTATTTCTAAGTGTGAGAGCATGCTTCTTCAATGGCTTGATATCTACTTTATGTTCATTTGCTGCTTTTAATGAGGCTTCCAATGAAGCTTTCTGGCTCTCCAACACTACTACTTGGGTTTCATAATGTTTGGCTTTCCCTTTAGTAGTAGTCTTCTGTAACTCTAATTCATCCACTTTATTTCCTAAACTTACTTTCTCTTTATTCAATTCTTCCAATGATGATTTTAGATTGTCTCGTTATGCTTCTAATATCTGTTGTCTTTGCTGAAGTCTTTCAAAATCTGACAAGGTGGCCTCATATTTTCTTTTGGACTCTCTACCTACCCTCTCTGCTCTTCTCAGTACTTCTTTCATTTCAGCCATCTTTCCTTTGTATTGCTCAATATTATCCATAAGCTTGTCCACGTTATGAGCATTTTCATAGGCATTTGGAATGCAAATAGAAGCTAATTACTTAGGATGCTCTTCCACATTTTTCATGACTGTTCTCTCTGTTTCTGAATACTTTCTCTTCTTTGTCTATGTGATCGGTATACTCAAAATTTACTTTGTGAGCCACTACCTTTCCTTGTGAGTCATTCCTATGGAAGCTTTTTTCTCCAGAGTGGAAGATTTCCAGCTTTTTGACAAAATCTGGAGCGCTTTTGACTTTGTTAAACTTGTAACTTCCCACATAAAAAGGCATTGGCGGGAAAAATTCCTTCTTGATATCAAACAAATGGCTTCCAAAACCATCTAGGAATACCTGTCTGACTGCCTCCTTCAATACTATATAGTCTAGACTTTGTTGCATACTTAGGTAGCAATGAAGGTGCTTGTGTGCCTCCATACATTCTCAGGTAAGTGCCTTCCTTGGTGAAAAAATAGTCACCGAATCCTTTTATAGATTCCACTGCTCCCTCCGGCAGACATGGGGAATCCTCTAAAAAGATTACCCTATAATTGGGCCTTATGAATTCTTCACAAATTAGCTGATAATGAGTGTGATATTTATGGGATCCTACAATCTGATAGGAAACATAAATAGGAGCTTTCCCTTCTATCCATACACACTTTAGCTTTTCATACTTATGCATATATATTATGCAATCCAACAAAAAGGATGACATATAGAATTCTGATTTGCTTAGCTTTAGACCCTCCTGAGCTGCCTTGATACTTTTAGACAAGTTCTTGGTGGCAATGTCTGCCCAGTTAAAAACTGTCCCCTCCATTTCCACATAATACATGAGTGGAATCCACCCAAAATTGTACGTTTTCCCATCACATCTACCATACAACCGACTCAACATCAAGGCTATTAATCTGAATGGGGTTCAAAGACTAGCTGTTTCATACTCTCTTGATTGCTTATGTCTTGAGGTTTTACCTTCAATCTTCATCCCCTTCACTGTGGTGGTATAGTCGAATTTAATGCTCTTGACCCAATCTGTGGTCACATTTATCTCTGCTTCTGGTAAATTGTATGCTTTCGAGATAAACGCTGGTGCAAATGATGCTACGGGTTTTCCTTATTCATCATTAATTATCATACCCACTATGTCTATCTTCGGTAAAATCCAACCGATAACTTCGGCACAGGGAAAAACCTCTGGTCTGGTGGCTATCTTTGTTAGCCCAGACCTTAGAATATTCTCATATAAGGCAACATCCCCTATTCCAGCTTCTGGAACTTTCTTGTCAAAAATCATGGGGTATATTTGGTCCCATTTCAACTTGGGCTCTGCTCCTATAACTACTTTGGTATCCTCATACACTATCTCGACATTTATTGCAGGCGAAGCTTCAACAATTTCTGTGTCCGAATCGCTCTCAGTGATTTTGAGCTTCTTTCTCCCCTTTTTAGGCATAGTTTCAGCAGCAAAAAGTACATGTAAGAAAAGCTGTCTTAGCACCCATACGCTCATATCAATCACACATATACATCATTTAAATAGAAACTGAAATTCCTTTACCTTGTCCGTTCCTTCCATCATAAACAACACTATGGCTGACTCAGGGTTACGGCTAAAAGAAAAAGACTCTATTGAAACTGTGGGAAACCCTGAACGAAAACTTTTCTGCACTACCGTTAAAATTGCAAACCCCCAATGGTCCTAACTCTCTCTCAGTCACGACGAGGCTTCAGAAAAAAAAAAACCCAGAAAATCACGACGGCGACGCCCTAGGGAAAAATGATGCCACAATTCCTAGGGCCAAAATCGAAGGAAACTTCCCCTACAGGTCCTGAAAAGAAAACTACCCCCAAGGCCAACACCCATGTGTGAGCGACCGACTGCATCCATACCGGCATGAAGCTTAGCCCTCTAAGACAAAAAATATCTGATCTAGCAGACTGAGCGAAGATGCCCCCCGAAACACTCATAATGCCTATGAAAATGCTAGGGAAAGGAAAAGAAACGCCTGGGAAATCTGACCTAACAGAGGACGGGAAATGAAAACCTTTATAACCTAGCCAAACCTAACCGTCAACAATGACATCTACGAATTCAACAAACCAATCACTGGGAAAAAGTGAGGACACCTACCTGTCTGTCAAAGCTGGCTCCACGCAGTTGATGAGTGTAGGCCACATGATATCCATCAAAAAATTATGTAGATGGCTCAAACGGGAAACGGTTTTCAACCTCACCTACTCCGTAAAACCACAAGGTGAAAGAAACAAGTGAAATGGGCATATGAAAATCTTCTCAGGAGGTAACAAACCCTAAAACCTTGACACGTGTGGGCCCAAAAGAACCCCTGCCGGTGCCAACTACCGTAGTACAAACACATAAGTCATCACGATCAATCATCTGCAACAGCGGCTAGAAAACCAACATACTTCCGCGATGGCACATCGGCTGATATCTCCACAAAAGAACGTAGATTAATTTGCCATAGCGGATCAATCTTAAAGAGAACCCCGCTGTAGCAGCTCGCGGCTTGCTAAATGAACGCTCTTTGAACTCTGCCGCCGTAGTGGATAGAACATGAAAATCCTCCGCCGTAGTGGTAACATACTGACAACGGTTTGTGAGACAAAGACGAGCCCATTGTAGCGGCTTAGGACCGATGAGAATGCCCTCTGTAGCGTCTCGTGGGAAATAAATCAAAAAACAAATGGAAACTTGCCACTGTAGCGGACGCAAAGCGAGGAGGTCGCCGACACAATGGAAACATGCAGACATCGACTAGTAAGTCAAAATTGGTAACCACCGTAGTGGCCCAATCATAGAAAACCTTCTGCTATAGCAGCTAACAAATAGTGAAAGACTCACTATAGTGACTGGACAGCAAAGATGAGCCCGCTGTTGCACCTCAGAATGGAAAACCTGTCTGTTGTAGTGGATCAAAAAATAAACTTTCTTCCTTAGTCAAAATGAAAATTTTCTGCAAGTTCATGATGGAAAAGAAAAAAATCAAAGGTCAAGTAAAACAAAGGCAAATTAAGATTTTCAAAGGGGGCCAAAAAATATAAAAAATATATATATTTTTGGGAAATGTTGCAGCAACAACAGTACTAGGAGCACATGAATGTTTTCGTCGTCATTTAGTGTCTTCACGTAGGTACACGGGATAGGAAGTTGCAGACATTTCTCGGTAGCATGACTAGTAATGTCACATAAGGAGCATGGGGGTAGTGTGGGAGTCGAAGTTGAGGAGGTTGTGCTTCTAGCCTTGCTTTGATTAGAGTTGGATGGGTTTCCTCTAGCCTTCCTCTTGGGGGGAATTGGGGGGTTATTGGGAGTTAGATGAGAAGTAGGGTGAGGGGTCACTGGAATCGGGGGAATGTCGTGTGGCAGGTGGTAAGTTGTGGTAATGGGTTGAACTAGTGTCAAAATGACCTAGGGAGTCGGGGGGGAGGGGGTTGGCGGAGTGAGGTACCAAAATGGAATTCCCAAGGTTAACCCTAGAAAGATAAGTGTTTCCATGATCGGTGTGCTCACAATGCCTAATGGTGGGAACAAGAGAGGTATATGTTGGATAGGTGTAGCTCCCCACTGATTTCTAGGTAGCTAGTCGGGAGTGGGGACAGTCATCAATTGCTGTTGCGATTGTTGTTGTGGTTGAGGGGGTTTTGGGTAGAGGGACCGTCAGATGGAAAGGTGCAAATATCTAATATTTGGACCATTTCCAGAGGTGGGGGAAATGACGAAAAAGTGGAGGTTATGGGAGATTCTTCAAAAAATCCTGGAGCAATGGTATTTAGCATGGAAACAGACGCATTATTAATAGCGTTGTCCACCATGGGGAGGATGTTTTTAGGAGTGGCCGATCTCTTGGGGTCATAGTATGTCAGTTGGTCAATATTAACTATATTATCGTCATGTGGGAACATCATGGTCCGGAAGATAGTCAAGGTGACAAATTTCATCTTATAAATGTAACTACACCCTAAGAGGAGGTTATAGTCAAGTTGAGCATTGACCACTTTGATGTATATGAGGACAGTCTTGCTCACTAACTCAAATGGTACGCTTGGAAAGAGTCCTCAAGGTTGGGCTATAAGCTCATCATAAGAACGTAAGGTGGTAGAAGATGGTTGTAACTTGGGGAACCCTAAATTTTTCCATACAAAGGTGGATGTGACGCATGTAGATGCACCTTCATCAACGATGGACCAATGAGTGACAAGGTTTTGAATGGTGATGGGAATTTGGAAGCCCATTGAGGAGGGAATCTGTGGCTCAAATTGATCCAGGTCAAAGGTCATTAAATACACATCTATGGGGTCAGTGGCATCTAATGTGGACAACAATGATTTACGTTATGTTGGGTAGTTCATGAGAACTTCCAAAGTTGACATGGCGGCAAGGGACTAGGCTAAATCATGGAAAAAGTTATAGTTAGGTGCAGTTCAGGAATTAGCATTGGTCGTAAACCATCTCAATGGAAACTTGGGAGTTTTGGGGTTTGCATCGACGAGGGGTTGAGGTAACCACAAGGAAGGATAAATGGGAGAAGGGTCACTAAACTAGATGGAGGAAGTAGCCTCAATGGCTAGTCCATACTAGTTTCATTGTGACTAGAGGTTGGCCTCTTCCTCTGACAAGGTAAACAATTGTTGAACACATGACTCAGGGGGTTGGCTAGAAAATGCAACATACTACGTAGTTAGTTGGGATGTGACTAATCCTTGAGTGGGTAAAGTATTTTGAAAAACCATAGGGGTTGGGGATAATCAAGGTGGAGGGGGTTGTGCCTGAGGGGAAACAATGTTATCACGATGATTAGCCTCATCCCACAGTTGACGAGATCTATCCAAGTGAGGATAATGATGGACGTAGTGGTCGTAAACATTGCAGAAGTAACAAGGATGGTCGGTTCACAACTACGGGTTCTTACCTTGTCGTGGCGGTTGGTTAGGGTCTTGGTTGCTTGGTCTAGCACCATTATTACCCGGGGGGTTAGGAGGTGGTCCAGTTATACCTTGGCGTTGGTTATTCCCATGATTAATTCCTCTTATTTGGTTTAGTTGAGGTTGTTGGTTGTTGGGATCAGGTTAGTTTGGTGGTTGGTGTTGCTGAGCACACACCTGCCACTACGGTGCAGTTATTCCCATGATTAATTCCTCTTATTTGGTTTAGTTGAGGTTGTTGGTTGTTGGGATCAGGTTAGTTTGGTGGTTGGTGTTGCTGAGCACACCCCTGCCACTACGGTGCAAGGGGATGCTTGAGGAGGTGTTGGCGTGACCAGAGCTGGCGTGGGTTTGGGAAAGGATAGTATGGTTGAGTTGTTAAAGGGGGAGCATATCCTTAAGCGTGGTTTCCATAGGTGGGTGTAGGGTAAGGGGAGTCATGGACTTGAGGGGTCGAGGTTGAATAGGAAGATGTCGTACCAGAGTTAGAGGTGAGAATGGACAAGTTAGGACTATAACCGAGGGTGAGGGAGATACCCAGTCACCCATCATCGATGATGTAGTACTATGATTATTTTTGTATGGAGGGGTTGGCATGGGAGGAGTATGAACACAAGGTTGGAAAACATATGTGACTGAACCAATAATACTATCATCGACATGTGAATTTCCCAATAGATCCTTTCCATGGGGGATTCATTTTGTTGACCAATATATTATCACATTCATTCATAAAGGAAGGTTTTTAAATTGAGAAAAATAAGGTCAATATATTGTACATATTGGGGGTCATGGATTAGGGTGATGGGGGTTTATAGGTATTGGGGGGTATACAAAGAGTATTTAGTAAAAATAAGGAATATCTCATAAAAATAAGGTTTTTTTAATTGGAAATATGTATTGGGAGGGGGATCAAGAAAAGGATTTTGGTACGTATTTATCAATATCTAGTGAAATTAGGGGTATTATTTAATATCCCATGAATGAAGGTGCTATGGCATGGTTTCAATGAGTGAAGTCTACATGATCCTTGTAGGTAGAATTTCCTCATGGTGCATCTAGTAAGATAATGTACAGGTATCCTGACTGGGCATATATTAGGTCAAATTGTTGGGCTTTAAGGATAGCCTCTTCCTTCGTATGTAGGAATTTGAATGTAACATCCTTAGCAATGACAAGGATGAAGGACTTCAAAAAACAATCAAGGATTATCCTATCGTCTAACTTGATCTTGCATAAGTTACATCATCTATGCCATTCATGGATGTGGTCCATGATATGGGTAGCAGTGTTTTCGACAAAAGAATCTTGACGCCATCATCATATTAAACAAGTAGTTGGAAGAACTGCAAGAATCTGGATGCAAGGGATGCAAAGGTAGAATAAGTGTTATGCAGTTGATCAATATACTATTTGGATGCGGTGTCATTGAAGGTACATTGAAGGAGGTGTAGTTGAAGGGAGTCATCGACTATGGAGTTACAAAAGAACACCACATGTGGCATGGAAATATGTGGTCCTAAGGGTCCTCACCGACTTTCCCCTCAAATGTAGGGATATCTAAACGAATTTTAGTGGGAATCACTGGCTAGGTGTGGTCATGATGGATTGGGTCATTTTTCAATCATGCCAGATCAAGAAGGTTTAGGATAGCCATGAATGGTAGCCTCGCGGGACTAGAGGTTTCATGTGGGAGGTTCCCTAACGGAGGGTTCCCAATGGGAGGGTTATCGATGGGTGGGTTTCCTACATGGGGGTTGTTGGAGGAATGGTTTCCCATCACATAATTGCCAGTGTATGGGTTCCCCATGACAACATGTCTAGAGGATGAGTTTCCTACAAGAGGATTCTTGGTGGGAGGGTTCCCCATGGGGGGTGTAATAATGGGCGGGTTCCCTATTGGTGGTTTCCCGGAAGGTGGAGGGATAGAAGGTGGGTGCCCTATAGGTGGGTTCTTATTGGGTATAGGTTCGATACTAGATGATGGAATGTGAGCATCCATGGGGTTATGTGGTGGTGAAGGATATGAGTGGCATGTTTTAGTCTCAAACATGTCTCTCTTAGAAAGGGAGACAAGAGAAAGTGAACAATGTTGGATAGTGGTGTGACGGAATTGGTCTATTGAGCCGAAATGAGGTGACTACCCCCGAATCCTATGAGGGTACCTCAGAGGAGCAATGATGGTGGAGTGATGTAATGCATAAAGGTGCTATGAAAAGGATAAAAAAACCCAACGACAAATGTGCGTGCAAACCCAACGACAATTATGTGTGCAGAAACATATCTCTCAAGAAAGTGGCATGCATGCCAACAAACTCTAAAACTCTACTAATATCCTGTGTCATAGTAGGAGAGTGGAAAAATATGGCCAAAACTCCAACAAGCAATCACTACCTAGAAATAAAAATGACACAATAACCTATGAGGTAGAAGAGCATGCAAACATCTAACTACAAAGTTGGAAGCCCTCTCACACCATATCCTCTGCAAGGTGATTAAATCCAAGTCAAACAATACATCCTGGAAGACCAATAATGGTTATGGGATATCCCGCTACCGAGAGGGATATTGGGTAAAACATCCCTAGAATAATGTCCACTAGGATACCCTATTCATGACACGTTTGAGTAGGTGAATCTTCCACTTCTTCATTTTTCTGTTGCACCTTGGGTAAGGGGGCCTAGAAATGAAACTAGGTCAACAAACAGGTATCCTTCGGTACAAGATGGAGTGCGGTATTCCACCCTACCTTCTGGAACCATTCTTGTGACTTCAACCTTCCTAAGGGAGAGGTCTACCCAGGAAATCCATTTCAAACATGCCAACAAGTACTAGGGGATTTTGGTACCCTAAAGGTCAACAACTATGTCTCATATGTAAAATGGAAAAGGGGGGTTATTTGGATGGCTACCCCTAGTGTCCTACCTAGATACAATGTTCTTTTTGGTCCCCAAGTGGGGTTATGTGTGTTTAGTTAAGTTAATCTTATGCTCACTTGATTCTAGGGTGTGCATGTGTGCACATGTGATGTGAGTAATCCTAATAAATGTTGAAAGGAAATAACTAGAACTGAAACTGAAATACTGAAATAAAGATATGCAGCTAGAAACTAACTGAAATAACCGACTAACAAAGCAAGGAAACTGTACATCTACTACTATATTCACTCAGACAGGGAAATCAAGTGCAAATAGTGATTCACAATCATGCTAACAAGCAATCAAAGGGGTTGAAAGATATTACTTCTGAAAAACAATCAGTCAAGCAAAATCAATCACGAGTCTGAAAAGAGGGTTCAGTAAACTATAAATTAGTCTTAGAGTGTTCCGCCTGAGGGACAAAGGCATTCCAGAGTGCACCTGGCTTAGAAACAGAGGTGGGTTGAAAAATAGAAATCCAAGAGTAGAGTGCTCTTATCGAGGGAGTAGAGGCACTATAGAGCACCCTTAAATGGGAAAACAGGGAAGACATGAGCGCTCTAGGAGGGATTAGCAAAAAAATTAAAAACAAATCACCCAATAGTTGAGTCGATGGTATGAGGGGTGGGGGAGCTTAGTTTGGCCAACTAGAAGGAAACTAAGGGGAAAGAAATGCAGAAAAACAAGTAAAACAATGAATCTAAACAAGAAAAACTTAATAAAAAAAGTATGGCTAAACAAACTCTTAACACTATTAGGGATCCATGAGGATTGAACCAGTGGAGTCGTCAGATATGTAGTGAATGTTTCCACACTCACACAGGTGAAAAATGGGTGCTTTAGGCTTCTGGACTCCGAGGTATAAATCATGTGAGAAATAGGTTCTAGTATCTTGAATGTGTGTGAAAGAGAGTGGTAAGAACTGATAAAAGTAAGTAAAATAAGAATGCAACTAGTCTAACATAGGAAATGGACCTATATAAATATATGAAAGCAAATCACACATGCAAATATGGTAAAACCTAGTAACAGTGAAAAATCACAGTAAACTCAGAATGTAAATGTAACTAGTAAATCACAAAAATTATTTCTCTTTTCACACCCAAGAATAACAAATGGGATTAAAACTTTCTTTTGTTGAAATATTTGAATCATGGTACATGGACAAATAATACCTCAAGTACAATAAGCCCTCACAGTTGGTGTTGAGACCAGTTCGCCTGAGTCCATGCAGAATGATGTTTCCAACACTGGTTCAAAAGGGAGCCAAAGCTCAACCAAAGTGAGAATGGTTATGGGTAACATAAGGTTATGAGATGCTGTGGAAGTTTTGACAACACAACAATACATAAAAATGGAGATGATAATGTGTGACCCCTCAAATCGTATTTGTAGTAGTATGATTGTTGTTTATGGTTTTGAATACCATGGTAGTTTTACCCTTTACTACTAGTTAAGTTTGAATTTAGGCAAGATAACTTTTTGGTGTGGACCTTCCCTTGTTTTGTGGAGTTATATCTTAATTTGGAAACTAATCCCTAATTAGGTGGGATTATCCACATTTATGATAAAGGGGGTCATATAATATGGTATTTTTGTATTTTATGTGGTCTATGAGGGCTAAAATGGGTACGGAAATGGAACATGCTAAGTGCCTTAGGACATGATTGAATTTTAGGGTTCAACAAGAATATCATGTGTCAAGTAGCTCATATTTCCTTCAATAGTAATAAGCATGGTGTCTACTCTACCAACCTCGACTGGACATACAAACACCCTTAGATGGCCGACCGACGACACTGCTCCCAAGAAAAGATAAAATCATTTCTTACACAAGTAACCAATGTAAATAATACAAAGGATCCATAAATGGACAAATAATAGAATATGCAATCGATAAGATAAAACATGATAATGTACAATGAGGGTGTAACTGCATATATAGGGCTTATAAGGTGACTATTCACCAAAGGGTTATGTCCCTTGGTTAAATATAATTAGTGTATGTTTTATTTTTATTATTATATATTATTCATTGTTTTAATATTTTATTTGTTTTTTTTTGTTGGCAAAGTGGTAGAACCCCCCTGACTAGTAGGGTTTCCATTGGCTAAGAAACCACGAACCAAGGGCATCTAAGCCGTCAAAATCACCTGGGGATCGCACCCAGCCTGGACCGCACCAACCCTTAACATGGTTGGATTTTTTGGTATCCAACGGGATTAGAACCGGTGACCTTCTAGCTTAGGGGGCGTCTTAACCATACCCCACCACCAACTATTCTACATCTTGCAGATTTTAATATTTTATTTGTTACATTTCCTTCCAGTTCATGATTCTTTGTCCTCAAAGCAAACCTTATAAAACTCCTTTATAATTTAAATATAGTAAGTAAAACCATGGGTGATTTCATAAAACCACGTGTGGATTTTTGAATTCTATCCTTTATTTTTTCTCTCTCTTATGGATAATTCTTTTTCCCACTTCTTCTTTGTAATATTATTTTCTTACTTCTTTGTCTCTTCTTCTTATTTGCAACTGAAATAATTTATTATTTTCTCATTTTTTATTATTCATATTAAATTGTTTGAATCTTCTTTGGCCAAAGGCCTGCATTTGGATAAGGTCCTAGATTTTTGGGAAACCAAAAAATGATGGCCCAAAAAGCCAAGTTTAGACAATTTCTAAACATAATGGCCAAAGGTCATGTTTTGGAAAATCTCTAAGAAGGGTTTGTGGCCATAGGAAGGAGTGAAGCCCAAGAAGGGGCTCTGATACCACTAAAACGATAAAATCATTTCTTACAAAAAAAATGTAAATAATACAAAGGATCCATAAATGGAAAAATAATAGAATATGTAATGGATAAGATAAAAGATGATAATGTACAATGAGGATGTAGCCGCATATATAGGGATTGTAAGGAGACTAAAGGGTTATGTCCCTTAGTTTAATATAATTAATATTATGTTTCATTTATATTATTTATATTATTATATATTATTCATTATTTTAATATTTTATTCGTTACATCCTACATTTGCATCAAACATTTTAACTATACTTAGATTCACCAAAAATACATGTTTATATCTACAAACAAAATACATTAAATTCTAATATCACAAAATAAAAATCATACCTATATCTCCTTATCCTACTTTTGGAAGAAGCATGAGCTCCATATCTCTGCGAAAGTCCAAGCCTGACTCAAGGGAACTGCTCAATAGCTGGCACCTGTAGGTTCCACCGAGCATGGAATTCATCATCAAAAGTAGTTCTGGTGTCACCACCTCCCTCTATCACAAACAATTCACTCCATCGAACCAGTCTTGGATCGTGAGAGTGGGAAGGTGGTATAGTCACTCTTGGGATCAAACAATGGAACCCTCTCAAAGAAGAATGTAGGAAAGATGCTAGAATACCCAAAGTTATTATTTTTACCTATTTTGCTCTCGGTGAGTTAGTGTTTCATATTCACCAACAACTCAGTACACCAATCGAATATGACATTTTGAAGACATTCAAATCCTACATGCATGTAGTTCCGATTTTCTACGTGTAGTGCTGTTACACCCACTACTCGAGTAATAGTAGTGATGATAAATTTCAATGGAAATATCACACTTTGGGCCTATTACAATTTGGATCCCAACTTTTTAAGATCCTGGCACACAATATGTATTCATAGAGTCCTACACTGAAAGAGCACTAACCCCATGGATTGAAACCTTGAGGTTCACCACTTCTCCATATCATGAAAATATCGTAATGAAATATATGTTGTCCACCATGATCTCTAGTGTCTCTCCACGGAGGTTGAAAACCGCGTAATGAGGGTCCCAACATTGTACCAAAGTCTCAAGAAGCCTTGGTTCATATCTCACATTGGAAGTTCAATTTTTTTTTAACAAACCACACTTACGCAAAGTGTTTAGATTCAAGGTGTAATGTCCCTAAATTATAATTCAGAAGATATCAACTCTAACATAAGGAATCAATAAGAAATATTCAAATAATGGGTGCTAGAAATGTACTAGGATTGACTAGTTTTTCTAAAAACATTACTGGACTATTCTCAAGTTCATAAAAACTTAGGGGATGGATCTGAAAAGTGTTCAAAATAGGTCTGCAAAAAATATCAGTGGTTCATTATATCATATTTCATTCAAAGGATATGCACAATCTCAATTTTCCTTTGCACAAAACACTCGGACCATTTAGATTTCCAACATCATCGACGCTGAAGTCTAATTTTAGGCTCCTAGGCACCCCATCATATGAAAAATAAATCCATGTTATTGGAATGGGTTGATTATATAGGTTTAGGAATGGTTTGGCATAGTTTAGGAGGAAAAATGTAGCGTGGATTACTCCGTGACAGCTCAACAAGTCTAGATTCTGGATATTCTAAATGACCTAAAAGGCTATTGAATTGGATATATGATTCTTTTAGAATGTTCATTGGGGTCTTAATTAAATTTAGTAATATAAATAATTCAAATTTATTATGCAGAAGTTCATTTATTGAGATTTTATTGAAGACTAGTCAATTTATGTGCAAATCTAGGAAGGGTCTTGGAAACAACTATAGAGAGACCAAATCCTTTATTGATAAAAGTTCAAAAATTATACAAATAGTTCAGAATCAGAAATGAAATTCATACGGGATTCCCTAAGGATACATCATTACATCACATGATTGGCTTCTTCACATAATGATTAAGAGTATAAAGAAAGAAAAAGAAGAATAGAAGCGTTCGATCTGTGGCTTGAACTATCTTCTCCTGAAATTCGAACTTGCTTGATGAATTTTTAAATTTCTGAAATAAAAATAAATGAAAATGGATGAATGACATCATCCTCTCAATAGCAGGGGCACGTATCCTATCTTGGACTAGGCGCACATCTCCCAAGTCAGAGAAGCAAAATTGCTCTCAATGCAAAACACAAATTGTCAAAATATATGAAAGTGGTGCACTCCTCTTCATTTATAGAGTGAGTTAACTTGTTGATCAATAAATATATGATAGTGCTCCCTCATGAAGAATATAGGACTTGATTTCTTTCCAATCTTTTCTTTTCTCTTTCTGTGTTTACTGCTTAGTTATGCTTTATTGCTTTATCATGCATTTTTATGGTTTTCTTCTTTTGGCATGCTTTATCCTACTTTTTGCTTTATCTTGATTTTCTTCTTTTGGAATGATTTATCCTGCTTTTTTCTTTATATTTCTTTTCTTCCTGTAGAGAAATGACCCACCAGTTTGATCGCAATCGACGGTTGAAAATATAGGGCTTCTATATTCTCCATTATAGCAAATATTTCAAATGATTTAGTTTTTTCACTATTGACTCTTTGTGGTAATTAATTTTTAATTTTTACCCACTTTTTACACAATCTAATGTATTTTTATATCATAGTCCTCTATGATGACTCATAGTGAAGGTATTTTGACTAGGTCAAGCGTAACAAAGGTGGTCCTATATGTTTTTGTCAACTTTAAAATTTGGATAAAATGTTTAATATACCCCGACATATAGGTTAGGTCAATATCACTATGCATTATGCATTGATACCTTTACCACATTTTATATCGTGGGACCTTTTTCTCCATGACTGCGACATTAAACCTTCCTTTTCCCTTGTATCATCGTTGTTCTTCCATGGAGAGTGCTTAACCCACATGGGACACCATAGTTAGCCCCCTTTTTATCATTTTGGTGCCCATGTTGCAAGTTGTTAGGTATGGGATATTTGTTAGTGATTTAAAATGAATAATCACATATTCTTCCTTCTTATTTGATGACCAACCTTGTATAAAAATCCCATCATAATGAGTTGTCTTTAATATCTTATTAGACTGCTTAAAATTGACAAGATTGTCGAGTTAGCTTGTTCACTTCAAACTCATTAATGGACTTGAAGGAACATCCATATAGGTATAAGTTTAACCCTTTTCTGGACCATGTGGATTACTTACGAAAAATGAATACTCTAATTCATTGTGACTAGAAGAGTTCTCCTTGGTTTTGGTATATCTCTTTTCGGGCTTGGGGGACTAAATTTACGAAAAATGAACCTTTTTTAGCTTACTTTTTATTTTTTGTGCTCTGGTGCAAACATGAAAAGTATTATGAGTGTTTTTTATGTTGTTCTCATGCTCATTAAACCCTGAGTAAAATAACATCAAGTTTACTGTTTGTTGCCTCATACTCACAAATCAATGGAACAACATGACTGATCTTTCTTTCCTTCACACTTGTAAAATTTTTAAGGTTTGTGCTTTTTATCGAAGGAGCATCTATCTGGTGATAGTTTACCCATTTTCAGACATGATGGGATAACTATGAAAAAATAATACATTAGTTCTTATTGATATTGTTTTACACTTTTTTCAGAATTTGGATACTAACCTTACGAAAAAATACCCTCCTAGAGTCTTCTTTTGAGTTTTTAGACTCTTAAAATGTTAAAACATTAACGAGCATTTACTAATTTGGGCTCGTAAAATCCACGGATAAGTGAATTATCAAGCATTCTTCTCTCCCTTCTTCAAGCTTGCTAAAAAATGAATAAGGTCTCGAGTTTACTTTTGTAATATCCCAACTGATATTATATTTCATTTGATAGTATGTTTGTAGGTTCAGTGCTTCAGTTATGCTAGAAATATAAATAAAATTTGCATGCAAAACAATGTCATGCCCAAAAGATCCTAAAATATAGTTGATCTGGAGAAATAATAGGAAAGAGACTTTTAGTGAGAGAAGGTACACATACCACTAATAATAGTGCTGATAGTCTGTCAATAAATGGGAGGCATGCAAGCCCTGCACGTAGGATGAATAAGATGTAGTGCTACTCTCCAATAGTTGATGCCCAACTGAGGAAAATGCCCCCTCCAGTGTTATCCTTCATGCCTTGGGATTCAATAAGTGGCCAATGAAGTTGAGACTTTCTAGGAATGATAGTATAGGTCTTCCAGAGAGATGTGAAGATACATGCAGAAGTTTTGGCCCCTTTTAGTGCCCTACCATATTGATCTTCTCCTGGATGGGTGACTCCCTAATTCCTCATGTTTTTTTTCCAGGGGATGCTCTGAATGTGCCTGGAATGGAATGATAATCACCCAATATGGTGGTGTACCCCTGCTGAGAAGAAAGGTGGAGGCATGCAGAAGTTTTACTGGATTTCTGAACGCTAGAAAATGGGCCTAGGATTTCCAATTGTTCCCTAGTAGCAGAAGGTGCACCTGCAATAAAATTTCTCTCTGATGGATGGATGATCGAACCAAAAATAAATAAGATGATGAATAGCTAATGATAGATCTGTATGATCTATCCTGAAGCGATTAGGGAAGATATATTTCACTGGTGAAACCCCTTGCTAGCTAAAGACCTTCATCTCCAACCCAACTTGTTGTCGCGACACTTGTTGTTGTTGCTCTAGAAACCAAACTCAATAATAATAATCCTGAATACCCTTTTGGTTCAATGACCCTTCTTATATAGCTTTAGCATGTACTTTTATCATTTTGCATGTCACTTTTAGGGTTTGCACTTTACTTTTTGTATGCATGCAATTCTAATTTCTCGTTGACTAAGTTAAGCCTGAAGAAATAAGGATTCCTTTATCATATTGATGACTTAATAATGAATGAATGCTCTGCTCTACTCCTGGTATTATATGTCCTCAGTCAATTCCATTTTCCTATAGTACATGCTCAAACCTACGGGAATTAAATAGGTTTTCATGTGTTTTTGATGCTTAAGTAGAAGAGGACATTACAGTCCTCCTCGCTTGAAATTGCTTGTCCTCAAGCAACTAAAAAATAGGATGTTGCAATACCTTTTCTCCCTCCCATGTGGTGTATTCCATAGGTAATTCCTTCCATTTTACCAAGTATTTTCGAATTACCCTGTTTTAGAGTTTCCTTTCTCGAATCTGTATAATTCTCCCGGAACCAGTACTAGAATCCCTTCATCATCTAAGGGAGGAAGTTCGGTGGATGGAGCAATGTGTTTCCCTATTGTTTTCTGGAGATTCAATACATGAAATAAATTATGAATTTTACTTGCTTCTGGAGGATCTAGTTCATAGGCCACCTCTCCAACCTTTTTGATTGCTTTGTAAGGACCATAAAAATGGGGTTTCGGCTTCTCCACCCCTTTTTTCTTGAGTGAAGATTTCTTGTAAGGTTGTAGCCGTAAGTATAACAAATATCCTACCTCAAAACTATGCTCGACTCTGTGTCTGCATGCGTATAACTTCTGTTGGTTTTGAGCTTCCTGTAGATTCTCTTTTAGAACTTTAAGAATATCCTGACTGTCTTGTACCCAATCTTTTGCCTTAGGTGCTCTGCTACCTCCGAAGACTAAATATGAAAAATTTATTGCCTCGTAGCCATATAAAAATTTGAAAGGAGTCATCCTAATAGACATATGGTGAGTGGTATTATAGCAGTACTCTCCTAGGTGTAGCCATTTAATCCATGTCCTTTCTTTCCCTACTACATAATTTCTCAAATATCCCTCAATCCATTTGTTGACTATCTCTATCTTCCCATCGGTCTGAGGGTGATAACTTGTGCTAGTATCTAATTCGGTCCCCACTAATTTGAAGAGCTCCTGCCAAAAGGAACTGGTGAATTTAATGTCACGGCCACTGACAATGGTTTTTGGTAGTCCATGTAGTTTGAAAACTTCTCTGAAAAACAAGGCTGCTACCCGTGATGTCGAATAATTTGAAGAAATAACAAAGAAGTGGGAAAATTTTGTTAACCAATCTACTACCACGTATAAGCAATCTCGCCCCTGTACCTTTGGTAAATCCGTAATGAAGTCCATCGAGTTTCTCTCCCATTTCTGCTCTAGTATAGGTAATGGATGAAGTAACCCTACCAAATGAGTGTGTTCGATTTTATTATGTTGGCACATACTTCACTACCGTACATGGTGTATTACATCTTCCTTGAGGAATTTCCAAGAGAACCTCTCTCTAATCTACATGTAAGTTTCAAGAACCCCTGATGCCCTAATAATGGTGAATCGTGTGAGGCCTGTAGAACCTTTTTCTTCAAATCTGATTCTAGAATGAGGTATATCCGATTCTTGTAGTAAATGATGTCGTCGATTACTCTGTACCTGTCATCCTGTATTTTTACGTCTAACAACTCACAAGAAAATTTATTTTTTGAATATTCAACCAAGAGATGAGACCTCCAATTAGTAGATATACTCATGAGTGATATGTGGCTGGACGTCTTGATAAAGCATCAACTACAATATTGTTCTTTCCTTTAACATATTCTATTTCAGATTCATATTCCTGTACCTTGCTGACCCATTTTTGTTGACACTCATTTAACTCTTTTTGTTCTAAGAAGTATTTGAGGTTGTTGTGCTTTGTCTTAATTTTAAACCTGCTTCCCACTAGATACTTCCTCGATTTTGTTAAGGCATGTAATATTGCTAACAATTCCTTATCATATATAGAGTAGTTGTGTTCATAATCATTTAGTTTCTGGCTTTCAAATGAAATCAGGTGATGGTTTTGCATCAATACTGACCCTAGTCCCTCTCTTGAAGCATCACACTCGACTATGAATGGCTGCGAGAAATCAAGTAGTGCCAAAACGGGACAAGAAATCATATTTTTTTTCATTTTTTCAAAGGTCTGTTGTGCCCCTTCTTTCCATTTGAATGCCCCTTTATTTGTAAGATCTGTGAGTGGTGCAGTAAATTAAGAAAAACCTTTTAAGTACCTCTTTTAATAACTGCAAAGGCCCAAAAATCCATTCAATTCTGTAACATTTTTTGGTGTAGGCCAATCCAAGATAGCTCTAATCTTTTCCATCTCATCCCGTACTTCATTTGTGCTTATTATATGCCCTAGATATAACATCTCTTGCATACCAAACTCACACTTAGGAATTTTTGCATAAAGATATTGTTCTTCCAGAATTTCTAGTACCTCACCCAGGTTTCTCGAATGCTCCTCCCAAATTTTACTGGAAATTAAAATGTCATCAAAGAACACAAGTAAAATTTTCCGCAACTGAGTCTTGAAGGTGTGGTTCATGCAAGATTTGAAATTTTTTAGGGCGTTGGTGAGTCCAAAAGGCATGACCAAGAACTCATAATGACCATAGTGGCAACGGAAAGCTATTTTTGAAATATCTTGATCCCCCACTCGGATCTGATGATACCCTGAGTGGAGATCAATCTTTGAGAAGTATTTTCCCCCCTATAAGTTTTTCCTCTCTGCTTGTCGTTGCTTAAGCAAAGAAACCATCATGCTAGGTATTAGAGCTCATGACTCCATGAGTTTCCATCTCAATGTTCATGAATCACTTCTACTGCTCAATCATCAGCCCATTGTTTGAGTTACAGACTAGAATCTACAAGTGCAATTGTAGTCACAGACCCGTGATTCTGTTGTGCCACCATTGAAGAGTGAAGTTAATCGCAATTGAGATTAAATTTATCTCAACAATTGAGCTGAAAGTTTAAACAAACCATGAGTTGTGCATTTCCAGTTCCACAAATAAATTGTTGATATAAATTAACCCATCATCATGTTTTTTCAGGTATTTCTTGTTTTTGGGGTAGAGGGGCCCGTCAAAATCTAAGTCACATGGTTCGAATTCGAATTCGAGTTCGATGAACATTTGATTTGATTCGAATTCGAATTTCTCTATGAGGTTCGTTTGAGATTCATCTTTAGATTCGAATATATATATTATATATATTAACTGAAATATAGTACAAACTAATAAAAATTTATATCAACAATTTATTTGTGGAACTGGAAATGCACAACTCATGGTTTGTTTAAACTTTCAGCTCAATTGTTGAGATAAATTTAATCTCAATTGTGATTAAATTCACTCTTCAATGTTGGCACAACAGAATCACGGGTCTGTGACTGCAATTGCACTTGTAGATTCTAGTCTGTAACTCAAACAATGGGCTGATGATTGAGCAGTAGAAGTGATTCATGAACATTGAGATGGAAACTCATGGAGTCGTGAGCTCTAATACCTAGCATGAGGGTTTCTTTGCTTAAGCAACGACAAGCAAAGAGGAAAAACTTTGCACACAGGTTGGGATTCGAGACTAGGGTAAGTAGACCGTAGCGTGTTAGGACTAAGGTTTAGGTGAAAAAACCAACCCCAATTTTTTTTTATTTTTTGATTAAATTCGTCTTCAGATTCGAACCAGCTTGAGATTCGGCAAAATTCGAACCTAAAGGTTCAAATTCGCTGAATCTTGTGAATTAGGTCAAAAGTATGCTGAGTGGGTACTCGTTGGATGCAGAATTTAAATCCGCATCCAACGAGCTCTCCCGATCAAAATTTGAGTAAAAACACAGGGAGATATGTTGAAAATACGAACAAAAAAAGTAGTTTTTTATATGATACCTATTCCCAAATTTATATTAAAAATTTGTTTAAGAGGTGCTCCCTTTTATAATTTTAAAGCATTTTGATTAGATAATACATGTTGACATGGAATTTCTATTATTTTTGGAAGGCCCATTTTAAATTGAAATTTCCTCTAATGAACCCTCTGTTAAAATTCCTTGGCCGGTTCCTGGCTTTTATATTGCATAATTCTGAAAAAGACATAGCTGAATGGAACTAATCTCCCATATTCATGTACTCCTATAGATAAGCCCCAAATGGTTCACTAGGTTATGTTGGCATGATTGGTCTTTCAACGACATTCTCCAGAAAGTGAGGCATAGTAGGTCTGGAAGGTTTATGGTATATGTGAGGAGTGTTCTGCATATTAGTGTATGCATGCTTTCCGCTGCTACTGGTGGATCCTCTATCTCCTGGTGAAATCGGTAGATTGTTCTGACCCTGTTATGGTTTCAGAGCCAACTTGTTTATAGCATGCAATGCCTCTTTCTGCCCTTTAGCTAGGTCATTTAATGCAGTAACTAAACTATGAAATGCCGACCTTTCTTCCTCTTCCCATGTTCATTTTCTTCTGTCAGGGTGTACTCCTGTTGGGTCTATGTCTGAATTTGTATCTTCTAACTGAATATCTTCAAATTCAAGATCATTTGTGTACCTACCCTTCCTCCTTCTATAAGTCATAAAAGTAGCTTCTTCTGGATTCATTTATTGTTCATGTTCAAGCCCACAGCTCGCAAGGAACATGCTCTGATACCAATGCAATATCTCAACTAATATTCTATTGTATTTGATAGTATGTTTGTAGGTTCAGTGCTTCATTTATGCTAGAAAGATAAATAAAATTTTCATGCAAAACAGTGGCGTGCCCAAAAGGCCCTAAAATACGGCTGATCTGGAGAAATAATAAGAAATAAATTTTAGTGAGAGAAGGTACACATACCACTAATAATAGTGTTTATAGTCTGTCAATATATGGGAGGCATGCAAGGCTCAATCCCTGCACATAGGATGAAGAAGATGTGGTAATTCTCTCTAGTAGTTGACGCACAGCTGAGGAAAATTCCCCCTCTAGTGTTATCCTTCATGTCTTGGATTCAATAAGTGCCTAATGAAGTTGAGACTTGCAAGGAATGATAGTATAGGTCTTTTAGAGAGATGGGAAGATATACGCTGAAGTTTTGACCCCTTTTAGCGCCCTAGCGAATTGATCTTCTCCTGGATGGGTGACACCCTACTTTCTCACATTTTTATTAGGGGATGCTCTAAATGTTCCCGTAATGGAATGATAATCACCCAATATAGTGATGTACCCCTGTTGAGAAGAAATGTGGAAGCATGCAAGAGTTTTAGCGGGTTTCTGAATGCTAGCGAATGGCCTTGGGATTTCCAGTTGTTCATCGACAGTAGAACATGTAACTGCAATAAACTCTCTCTCTGACTGTTGGATGATCAAACCAAGAATAAAGAAGATGATGAATAGTTGATGATAGATCTGGATGATCTATCTCGAAGCGATTAGGGAAGATAGATTTCACTGTCGAAACCCCTTGTTAGTTGAAGACCTTAATCTCCAACCCCAACTTGCTGTCGCAGCACCTTCTGCTGCTGCTCTAGAAACCAATTCAATAATAATAATCTTGGATACCCTTTTGGTTCAATGACCCTTCTTATATAGCTTTAGCATGTACTTTTAGGGTTTTCTTGTCACTTTTAGGGTTTGCCACTTTACTTTTTGCATGCATGCAATTCTAATTTCTCGTTGAATTTAAGTCTGAAGAAATAAGGATTCCTTTATCATACTGATGACTTAATACTGAATGAATGCTCTACTATGCTCCTGGTATTATATGTCCTCAATCAATTCCATTTTCCTGTAGTACCCACTCAAACCTATGGGAATTAAATAGGTTAGCGGGTGTTTTTTATGCTTAAGTAGAAGAGGACATTACAACTTTCTTGGACACATTAAACTTTTACAACAAAGATATTTAAAACAAAGAAAGGGAAGGCCAGGATCTAAGTTATTTGTTGAAAATACGGCAACAAGCCCAACTATTCCTTGAATAAAGCACTAGTATCGAGTCTATTCCACTCATGGGTTCTAGTTTTGGCTTTAAGATAAACTAACCTCAGAGTTTGTACTCCCCCAGTTGGTTACTCTTCCAACTATATGGAGAATCTTTCAATATTTCCTATATTGCATATTTTTTTATTAGTGCCTTTTTGTCCAAAGATGCCTCTGTTACTCTTGTGTTTTGGTCATTGTTCAAGGATATCACCTATGTCGTCCATTTTGCAATTTGCCTTGAATTTTTCATCTTGGCCATCCCTGGCATCACTATGCACTCATTCCTATTTCATATCAATCCAATCTCCCAATTTTCCTCATGTGAGATAATGGAGGATTCATCGATGCCTTCCTTCTCATGGGTCTCTTCCTATTGACTTCAACTCATCTTGCTCTGGGAAGAAGACTTAGAGTTCCATATAGTAGCTTGATATTTGTGTTCATGAGTAGCATATCCTCTCGCTATCGAGTTATGAGAATGTATTAATGTATCTTACTTGATATATAAGTGTTCAAATTCAAGACCTCTTATTCACGCTTGCAAGAATGTACTAGATACCTTGGGTCCCATTTTCATCACTGGTGGGTTCCCTCGCATTTGTTAATGGTTTCCCTCATTGACTGTTAATCATACCATTTCCTCCATGTTTGACTTGAACTCCTTTAATCACATAGTTAGGATTCATACCTTTGAGATGGTTTGGATGAATATCTTGGGATACTTTTCTACTCTAGCCCGAGTTGCGCAAGACCATGTCATATTTTGCGACATACCTCCACTATGAAGATTCGCTTTGTATATCAGTGGCTACGATCCACTTTGTATATTCATGGACATGATGCCTACTTCAAACTTTGTATACGTATAAAAACTATCTACATTGTATATAGGATCATGTTCTATACTCTTGAACATGGCATTATATCATGGATGATATTGTAAAATGACTTTTGTTTTGTTTCAAGTACTTTCTTGTGAATTTTGATTCTGTGTTTTCTGCACTCCTCCACTCCGATATTTTATAATGCATTTCGGCCATCATTTCCCCTTTTGACCTCATAAATTAGGGGGAATATCTTATCCATCAAATTGACACTTCTTTGTCCGAGTGACGAAGCTGATCTCTTGTTCACACAAAAGGACACTATAGATGAAATATCCTAGATTTGTTATTCATGTTCATGGCCTAGATCAATCCCTGATTTCTCCAATCTATATCTTTTTATGTCTTTGGTTTAGGACATACACGTTGGTGCACTATTGAAAACTTGTGTGCCACATGTTGGTGGTCTCCTTTACAACTAGCATTTTTACCCTAAAAGTTACACACGTGAGTTACTCCAAGGAAACTAACATTCCACTAGCTAGTTTCTCTCCTTCCACTAGCATGTTCCTCCAAAACTTATGAAAAATAAAAAGAAATTTGAATGAATGGAATTTGGGGTCGGTCTCATAACCTCCCTCCCTACCTTAACTACTCTTTTATCGAAACCACCCATTTGATCCTTGTCATAAATACAAGGGAGAGGTCATTGGGAAAGGGGAGAACACGGTCATGGTAAGGTTATGCTAGAGGAATTTGGTATGACTGAGGAGGAAAGGAACCCAAATCAAAGTTTAAAGAAGGCGCCTGAGCAGGATATAAAGTATAATATGTACTTGTTACATTTCTTTCAATGAATAAAGAAATATTTTCCTTCCCTAAATAGCTTGTCTACTTGATTATGAATGAATGGAATTTGTGAAAGTGTTTCATGTTTCTAGTATTGATTTCTTTTGCAATAATTGTTATCTATTTGTTTATAGTCAAGCATTTGAGGAGGGTAATGTTTATGTTGCAGGTTTAGGAGCAAGGGTTTGGGAGCAAAGCTTGAAGCGGTGAAATATATGAACAACCTTCGTTTTAAAAGGTACTTGATCCTCCCCTTTTAGATCTTGTTTATATTGCAAATGTTATGTTTATATCATGTATGTTAGTGTCTTGGTCTCTACTTGAAGTTACCGTATGTTGGTGACCTCAACCCCAATCATCAGGACTTAATTCCTTACAACAATAGTGTTGTAATCTAAGGGATTTTACACAAACATTCAAGTAGAGATTAATCACATAGAAAGACACCATGAAGACAGACATTGGAATGAACGTTCAATCAATTATATTCATGCTATAATGGTGTATTTATACAACATAGATCTAATTGGAATGGTTAGTACCTTTTCCAACCACTATTAGTTAATTACATCAATGATGACAGTTAGTGTACGAAGGGTCCCCTCAACATCCCCCCATCCATAAAATATGCTTCATCCTCGAAGCTAACAAGCATGTTGAAACATCCTTGACCTGTGAGTCTTTAGCATATGATATTCAAACTGGCAGCAATCGATCAAAGCCTCACCCTTTAATCATCTACCCAGAATCATCTTCAATGGCTCATAACTGGCTCATAACTGAGGTCTTTTAGCTTCGCTTTCCATACCCTTTCTCTACCTTAAGCTTCCCAGGTCACAACTCAAGAGCTGCTTTGTAATTATACCAAGGGGGGCATGATTGATTTATCTATTCTCATTCATCATTTTTAACATTAAGTTTTCTCTCTGTGTGGCATAAGGTGTCTTCTGCTTGAATGCCTTCAACGTATTCTGCTATTGCGAGGATTTAGGATGCAAAGTTCATTGGACATCGTGCTCATTTCACGTGCTTTTTGTGATGGTCAACTGTTTTTGGACTCGACTCGACTCAACTCAACTTTCAAATTTCAATAGAGACCGACTTGATTTACAAGATTAAAGGGGTCACCCGACTTCAAGGAGACTCATGTTTCATCCCCTCAACTATAAATACTATAAAACACTATCACCCATTGGACATTGACTTTATAATTTTGAACACTTTTAAATCTAGACCAATTAAATCTAGACCAATTGGTAAGGCTCACCGAAAATACAATTTTCGCAACTAATCTTCAACTAATTTTGGAAAATAAGTCAATTATGTTACTTTTGGCAACCGACCACCCAAGTCATGGATTATATTAATTTGTTTACAATTTGTAAATATAAAATGGCAATTAGAGATCAAGTCAGCAAATGCTAACCAAATTTTAAGGAGTAGTCTACCGAGTCGACGTTTTGTTTCGAAACTTGGAGTCGACGCTTTGTGTCGGAACTCGTCACCGTGAATTCTTTCCGGCTAAAAGATTTCCGACCATCGCGAACTCGGTCACCGTCAATTCTTTTCGGCTGAAAGATTTTCGAGCATCGCCCAACTCCCAATTGGAAATGCCCTCACCGTCCACATTGGTCGGAAGGAAAAAGTCACTCGGTCTCGAGTTTGGAGGGTACGCCACATGCATAGGCCTCCCGTTCAGGCCCTGCGCCACCCACTCCATCCCATTCGAAACCCAAAGCTATGTTCCCTGTTCAAACAAAGCTCCGGCGGCAGTGGTTAAACTTGAAAGGCCTGGTTGCAGTTTGAGTTGACAACGAGTAGTTCAAACAGCGTGGAAGACCATTTTCAGATTAATCAAGATTATCAAACTTTACCTATATGTTTTTTTATTCATTCAAAATTGATGTTTCTTTTTAAACGATGGGCTATCTTTTCTGAAATGTATGAAAATGTAAATAGCACTGATACAAAAAAAAAATTTTAATTCGGAAAATCTATTCCAATTTTTTAAATACAAATTATTTTTTAAAATTCTGAGCTTAACCAGTTCCTGTTTTCCTATTTTAGTTATTGATAATTGTCGTGCTAATTTTCTATGATCCAACCATCTTTTCCAAAATGAATAAATTTGACAGTGAAACTATAACTAATACCATAAAAAGATAACGCTCCCCTAGCAGGTGTCAGCAATATTGATAAGAGAAGAGAACAGGTTGATGGCGTAAAGGCTTACATGTCAATTTAGTCATCTAAGTTATAATGTACAAAATTGTTGAGTTGTAATCTACAAAAATTGTTGAGGAATTTTTTTAGGTAATCTATAAAATTGTTGAGTTTGAATTTGTTACGTGATTGTTAGTTAATTATTATATGATGATATGACGGCTTTCATTTGTGTTTTAATAAATTATTGACTTTTAGATTATATTGTCAAAAGTTCTTATTTAAATGGTTATTTTAATATTTAGATTAATTATATTAGCTAAGAAAAACTTGTCATCCATTCTCAATTTTCAAAGCTAACAAACCATCCCTCCTCCAAACCATCAAGCATGATTGTATGAATTCATGTTTGAATCCCTCACTCCCTCATTGCCTTGTAGTGCATAGAACCACCCATAAGTCCAATCAACTAATTCAACCATTGTGTGAAGGATGCATTTTTTTTCCAGAAATGAATTCCTCTTGACTTGCGTTGTGTTAAAACCTCCAAGTAGCACTTAGCATTATTCTCTTTCTCTTAAAGTGTTAGGTCTATTGTATGGTTAAGACAATGCCTCCCATTTTATAATCGTTTGAGTTGTGCTTATTTATCTTATGGGGGAAAGTGTGATGGGATTTGTTGAAGAGAAAACTCCATATAATGTGAAAACCTCCCGTTTTATAATCGTTTGAGTTGTGCTTATTTATCTTATGGGGAAAGTGTGATGGGATTTGTTGAAGAGAAAACTCCATATAATCTGAAAAGAATGGTAGGATCCCAACTTTATCTTTTTAGGATCTCATGTAAGGATGGAAATGTTAACCATGCAAGATAATTGTTGACATGGGATGTCTGCACAAATCAAAGTTCTTTTCATCAATTCATAACAAAAGTATCCAATGGTTTATTTTAAGTAATGGTTATGTTTGAGTATAATTGAGCTTCTAATATTTTGCTTTATTGACACATTTTTCATTGTAAACTTCAAAGAGTAATAACTTTCACCCATGGGAATATTTTGCAGGAATCGGTACAAAATGGTCAAGCGATACAAATGGGAGATGATCATGGGTCTTGAGGTTCAATACATGAAAGGCATGATCGTGTTTTCTAGTAAAGACTTAGTTTGGTCTAAAATTCATTGAAAAAACATGAGAATTGATCGCGTAGCTTTAGTTCCTTCACATAGAATTGTAGACTTTATCAAAGGGGAGGAAGGAAACCCTGCAACTCCATGTACTTTTGTACGAAAACAGAATAAGAAACCAACAAAAACGGCCAGTGTTGCTTTGCAATATGAACTGTAAGAATTTCAAAAGTGCATTATGTATATGTTGGCATTGGAATTGCATTTTCCACTCATATGTACTAACATCTCCAATTTTTGGTGTAGTTATCATTGCTCATTTGGCCCAGAGGAAAAAATAGGTCAACAGTCTACTAAATGAAGGACCTCATTTGTGCATAAGAGGGGCTGCCAATGTCATTTCATTGTGAAGGTGATGGTTGATAATCCCGATATAACAATATTGACTTACAACATGTATGAGCATGAGGATGGGGAAGGATGGCATTGTCATGGCCAACATGACACTTTAGGTGATGCCAGGACCTTGCATATGCCAAGGCTTTCAAGGGACATTGTAGCCTATGTAGAGAGTTTTTTTTCTTTGGGAGTGCACATTGATACAGTTTATAAAATCCACATATAGAGACGTGTTGACATGAATGTTGCAACTCGTTATAGGGATTTCTTCCTATCCAGGAAGGATATTGTAAACATATACAACCAGTTGTCAAAGGGAAATTATCAACTCCACCAAAAGGATGAAATGAGTGTAAATATTTGGTATCACAAGCATCGTGAAAATTTCTTCTTTTACCAAAACCCCAATGGTGCAGAGGTCCCTTTTATAATGGGAATTCAGACAAAATCATATGTTAGACACAATGGTGAATTTATCCCATAATAGCTTAATATATATGGATTCTACATTCAGTACTAATAAGTATAGGGTAAGTCAAATGTCAATTATTGATTCAACATACCTTCTTAAGTTGTATCCGTTCAATATTATTGATGAGTACTTATTTTTCACTTTACGTGTTCTTTGAATATGAAGTACCAACTATATACATTAGTGGCATTTGATGAACAACAAAGTGGGGTGCCAGTTCCATGGGTGGTAGCATCATGAAACACATTAGAGGATATTGTACTGTGGTTGGATCATCTCATGCACATGTGTCATCAAATCCGTATTGATTGGAAAGTTAATGCCTTCATGGTTGATGATGCATTGGTTGAAATCAGTGCATGGAGGTAACTTCACTTTTGTTATGTTTTATGAAACTTATGTTTATTATAAGAATGACACACTCAAGTGCACTGATTATGGTAGGAGGTTTACAGGGTGTGCTGTAATATTGTGTATTTGGCATGTTCGAAGGGCATGGTTAAAAAATGTGAATCGACTAGCCACATATACAAAAAAAGCGAATGAGATGTTTAGTGAGTTAGGTTGCATCATGAAAGACACTCTCAATGTTGAAGTGGATGATGCAATCAATACCTTTTTTAACAAATTTGTAGATGGACATAAGTTCTTAGACTATTTCCACAAGAATTGGGTTGTCGATGATAAGATCCGTAAGGGAACAAAATATTAGTACTGCTTTTCTTTTCTGCATTTCATAAAGATTATATACTAGGACTAATTTGGCTCTTTGCATCTAGGGATGTGGACAAAAGGTTTCCAAGAGTTTCCTCATGCAAATCAAGAAACCAATAATGCAGTTGAGTCATATCATTGCTACTTGAAGACCAAATTTCTATCTGATCGAAGGAAGAAATGTGCTCCTAGAATGGATTGGTTGTTGTATGTTCTCCTAACAAGTGTTGAACCCTGTTATTGGTTCAAGGAGATTTTTAAAAAAGGAGGATATATAAACAACTACAAGAAAGAAAAACAATTTGAATCATCAATGGAAAAAGCAAGTAGAATTCCAGATAGTGATTGTTGTCCTCATGAGAGCACAACCAATTCTTATTGGATGAGAAGTCAAACTAATCATGATAAGAAATACCTTGTCACATGGTATCACATGGATTTTATAGCATGTGAATGTCCATGGTCTACTCGAGGAAGCATTTGCAAGCATGCTATAAAGGTCAACTGGCTATATTTCCACTCAAGAAATTCAAAGTCATTGCCTGATCAAGATGCAATGGCTAACACATTCAATGACCCTCTCAAAATAAGTATAGAACCCTAGAACTGTGATGAAAATGCCGACATGACTCTTATTCCCACTGATATTGTTGATGCAGATGTCAAGGAACTTCATATGTCTAGAGAGGAGGTGTTTAGGAAACTACAATTTCTTCTACGCAACCCCCCTACTACTTTGTGCAAGATGAACCAATTGAATGGTTTGCTTGATAATTTTTTGGATGATGATTTTGAATTCACACCTAGTTTGGGTGCTCTTGATTCATCTTTGAAGAGGAAGAAAAGTTTCTTTAGCCCTGCAAAAAAGAAAAGAAGATGTAAACAAAACAATGGTTTGGAAATTGATTTGAATGTCCATGCATTTGATTATGAACCATTTGAGTTTCGATACCTCAACAAGTAGGAATGTCCTCGATCAAATAATGAATTCCTTGTGGATCCAGGTTAGTTTCATAGCTTGATTAGAGTAATGGTTTTGGATTAGTGTACTTAATCATCATTGTTCCATAACAAGTGTTGTGTTGTTGTTTGCAATGACGCAACAATCCATAACCATGGTGACAATCCAAGGCCATCCAAGTAGCATGCCCTGACAAGTACATTTTTTACTTGCAAGAACTACAAGCTAAATTATTCATGCTGCATGAAGATTTGATAGTGAGATTTGAACTTGAAGAGTTTATCAGAATAACAATGTATTTTTATCATTCATACATTGCATTCTACCTATGGACTTATAAATCTAATATTTTGACTCTTCATTTTTAGGAATCAGGATGGATCCACTCATTTTTTCAATGGGTCAAAAATGCCTCTTCTAGATTTGCCAAAAAATATTATCTTCCTCGGGCTTTGATGATTTAGATATGACATTAATTCCTATAGAAGCATGACATAGTTCAGATACAACCGTGGCTACAGAAGTAGGGCCAAAATGTCATGCAAAAATATTAGGCATGACTGGATTATCTTTTTGTAGTTGGCTATATGCATTGGTAGGTTTGATATGGATTGGTAAAATATGCACCATATTGTTCTCTTTATGGGTTGTCTGATTTTACATCTACAAATAGATGTTTTTTCATGGTCTCTCTAAATACTGGATTTGACAGGCCTCTTCCCATGTGACTAGAAAATAGGATTGGTATATGTCTCAATTTACAATCTGCTAATTATTCTATACTTTTCAATGTGTCTACCTCTTCGCCGCATTTTCTTTATGATAGTGGAGGTCTCTTGAGTTTGAAAATATATCCATGTTCACTCCATGTGTATGGTGTGTGTCTGAAAATATATCCATGTTCACAGTTTTTTGAGACTCCATTATAGATTTAATTTAATATCCGTTTACTCATATGGTGGCCTTGACTTTAATGAATGTACATTTTTTGACAAGTTGTTTAGGGTGAATTAAGGTTTGTCTTGATAATTATCGAATGGGCTGTCAAATGACCTATATAGCTCAAATGTATCTTCACTCTTTAGCATCTTAATCTCCAAATATTCTCTCCTACATTTATGTTTAGCATTTATAACAACACAAATGGCACTCTAGGGAATTTATAACTCAAACATTCTACAGGTTCAATTTAGTCAGAGTCATACTCTTTGATGTTAAGTTAAAAAAGTAAAATTTAAAAGAAACTAACTTCAATTTAACTTGGGGAAGGGCAAGTGGAGGTAACATAGAAGCCATTAAGCTAATAAATAAAAGAGCCCAATTTTGCTATGAAGCATGGAAGGAAATAGTTTATCATTATTTTTTCAAAGGGAACCCCATTTAGGGCTGATTTGACCCCCTTTTCTGCTATTCCGGAGAGTCAAGGTATGACTAGTTTACATAATTCACTCAATCATTACATAGGGGCTCAACAAGAGCATCATTTTACCTAAAAGAATTGAACCTTGGTGGCAAAGATAATAATCATTCCTCCCAACCACCAAGATACACCATAATTTAAAGTTGAACTAAATCTACCATAATTTAAAATAAATTACAAAACAGACGAACAACATCATTCCTATCATCTCTCGGTTTGAATTTGTTTTGTAACCAACATCTTGTAATATTCTACTATGTTCACATTATTCCACAAAGCACTTGGACTACCTGTTCTTCCTCACAAGTAAAAGGTCTTGAATTCCTCGCAACACCCATCATTTGATTTACATGAAGGTAGCTGCATAAGCTCAATTATCATAGGCTCATTTGCATGCAGACCTCCTTCTACCATATTGTTTACCCACACAATTACTAAATTGGTGCTCTACATTTTACCAGTTTCATGATTTCATTCTTGCAGTTCTTGTTGTGTTGTAACAAGTTCTTGTCCTGATGCAACATGAGTGAAAACAAGTTGTTAGATGTATGTGCAACCTCTAAATGTGTTCATTTTAGACAAGAAATTTCTCCTCAAGCGATTTGGGTTGCATAGGAAGAAGGTGGTCATATGCATCCCACTCAAGGATGTTGGGAGATGGAAGCACAATTTTCAAAAGCTTTTGGTAACATTTTTACAAAATACATATTTTAATATATTTTGATGCATATATAATAATAATAACAACATGCATAGTGTCAAAGTAGTTGTAGAAAATATAAAAGCATGGATCTAAAAATTTAGTATACAAATAATATAAGTCATCCAAGGAGTTAACGAGACTCGTTTAACCAACCAGTTGATAAGTCCTCATGTAATAATTTCCATGATACACAATACAATTTTATCAATCCTCAGTTCATTTACCTCGTGGATCCTGTTAATGAATCCCCTTCTAAAGGAAATTTTGACTTTGATCTTAGGGGTTGAGGATGCCCCCAAGACAACATGGAATCTCTTCATGCAAGGCACTCTACTCCAAAATATGTAGAAAATTCCTCAAACAATGTGCTCTTAACCCCAAAAGACCTTTTCAAAGATGAAATATGCCTCCAGATACATAGAAGTGCCTCCAACAAGGTAGGAGTGTCCTAATTTGATATTTGACTTGGCTTAAGATCCACATGGACCATGGTAACCCTCCTGGGCTAACACTCATCGAAAAGGTATGTAATCAACCTTGATTTATGTGCAATGTGTGACCTACGTCCTTAAGCAACCTCTCCAAGGTGAATGATTTACCTCCATAGTAGTATATACCATGTCTTAGGTAATGTGCATCATGTAAGATCTCATTTAAATATTCCCTCAATACACAAGGATAACTTAGGAATGCTTCCCACTGTCACCACCACAATTGTTCGTCTCTCTTTTTGCTGGTTCTTTTCCAACACAGGGGGAATCCCTAAAATAAGATCACTAATATGCCCTTTAAATGCAAATCCAAGAATCAAACTAGTGACATGATGTGTCTAAAGGTTTTTCAGTATATAAGTGGTGGAATTCAAGCATACTAGTGCCTTATATACAAGCCAATGCAATTAGAGCAATAAATAACTTGAAGATGTATGTAGAAAGTGCAGTAAAGTTGCTTATGGCAAACCCTCCCAGCAGTAAATGAAATGCTCATAAATGATCCAATTCAGGGGTGAGCTATTGTTGTATGACATGCTAAACAAGGTCGTGTAAACCTTGAAGGATCAAATTTATGAACAAAATTGCAGCGGATTCACAAAGAAAAACATATCTACCAAAAATTAGAGCAAATTGATGCACAATTTTTGAAACTAATGACAAATGGCTGTAGGTGAAAATGGAGTTTTTCCACCAAATGAAAAATCAATTTTGGATGAAATTTTGTGTGTTTGTTCCATTCAAAATAGTACGTCTCCACACCAAAAATTAGAGTAAATGTATGCACCAATATCGAAATAAAAGACAAATGGCTATAGGTGACAATGGAGTTTTTCTCCCAAATGACAAATCAGTTTTGGCTGAAATTTTGTGTTCTTCTTCCCTTCAATGTAGTACATATCCACACCAAAAATCAGAGTAAATGGATGCACTGATATCGAGATAAATACAAATTGGTTGTAGGTTACGGTGGTCAATTTCTCCAAATCCATGAAACAGAGTGACGTGAAATGTATAGAGGTTGTTCATCTCAATACAATTCTTATTCATGCCAAATTTCATGTGATTTGGATGATCGATCTTTGAGATATGTTGATTTCAAGTTTTTGACAAATTGACTGCTAAAAAATTAGTCAATCTACATTTTGAGGTTTCATACGCCATTTGGGGTTTTAAATTCAGCTCTCATATCTATTTTAATTCTTTATATCAGTGGATTGATGGACATAAACCATTGGTAAAAAATGGACAGTTGAGTAGCCAACACACTTTCATTTGCCAAGGCTTTGAAAGCTATTAACTTCTATAAAAAGGGTGGTTATGTTACAACAAACACATGTGATAGGTTATTAATAAAGCCAACTTGATTCCATTCATTGTTTTCATAGGCCTAATTTCAACTTCATGCTCTTGCATATGCAAAGTTCACTTGGAGCATCCATGTTCAATGGACATAAACCATTGGTAAAATATGGACAGTCGAGTAGCCAACACACTTTCATTTTCCAAGGCTTTGAAAGCTATTAACTTGTATAAAAAGGGTGTTTATGTTACAACAAACACATGTGATAGGTTATCAATAAAGCCAACTTGATTCCATTCATTGTTTTCATAGGCCTAATTTCAATTTCATGCTCTTGCATATGCAAAGTTCACTTGGAGCATCTACTATAATTCAAATCTATTTGATTCAATGTAGCAACTAAGGGGGATGTAGGTACAAAAACCTAATCTTTGTGACCTTAGATATAATGTCAAAATTATTCCAAATATTATTAAAAGAGAAGCCATGTTTTTATACTTCAAAATGGTTCAAATAGTGTGTTTTACATTCTTTCCCATGAAAGAAATCAATTTCAAGTTTCCTTCATGATCTTTCTACAATAAAAATGCAAAAATTATGTCCTCATAAATGTTTGTGTATATAAATGAAAGTTCCTTGAATAATCCAAAACAATAAAGAAAGTTTGAAAGGTGATAGAAAGTTTAATAGAATGGAATGCTTCTGTATATAAATGAAAGTGCCTTGAATAATCCAAAACAATAAAGAAAGTTTGAAAGGTGCTAGAAAGTTTAATAGAAAGGAATGCTTCAAATATTGGTATGTCCCATTAGTTGATTTAGGGTGTATTTCAAATGGAATGAACTTAGGGTTATGGTGTAATACTTCTAGTTAAGGCATTGTTGTGCATGTGTCCAGATTCATTGTACCATCTAGTCTATAAAGGAGAAGGCAAAGGTGTAGGTTTTATTCATTTAGTTTTTCAAAGTAGGAAGCATATAAAGAAATCCAACCTTTAATTTCCTTACTAACATATTGGCCATTGTACTCTTTGAAGAGCCCCCACAAAATTCCTCATGTAATAATGCCCATGGTACAGAATACAATATTACCAATACTCAGTTCATTTAGCTCGTGGATCTTGTTAATGAATCCCCTTCTAAAAGAAATTTTGACTTTGATCTTAGGGGTTGAGGATGCCCCCAAGACAACATGGAATCTCTTCATGAAAGGCACTCTACTCCAAAATATGCAGAAAATTTCCTCAAACAATGTGCTCTTAAACCCCAAAGACCTTTCTAAAGATGAAATATGCCTCCAAATACATATATGTACCTCCAACAAGGTAGGAGTGCCCTAATTTGACATCTGTCTGGGGTTAAGGTCCACATGGTAACCCTCCTCGGCTAACACTCATCTAAAATGTATGTAATCAACCTTGATTTATGTTCCATGTGTGACCTACGTCCCTAAGCAACCTCTCTAAGGTGAATGATTTTCCTCCATAGTAGTGTATACCATGTCTTAGGTCATGTGCATCATGTAAGGCCTCCTTTAAATCTTCCTTCAATACACAAGGCTAACTTAGGAATGATGCCCACTGTCACCACTGTTCGGGTACACATGGTACTCCCAAAAGATCGAACACCTTGAGCAACCTCTTCACACAAATAGATCACAGATCAACACACCGATGGTTGTCACGTGGTTAAAACCCTCGAGAGAAAAACAGTCCACGGCCCCAGCCAAATAGCTACTTGAAGCAATTTATTATGCAAAAGAAAGAAAATTACACGAGTTTCTCATAATCGATCAACTAGCCAAGGACCCTCCATGCTCTTTAAATAGAGATCATGGACCAATCGGGTGTTAAGCCACTGATCAATGGTAGGTATGATCTAAGAGAAGTTGAACCATTAGATCACTCTATGTCTAGAACATATCGTGACCGTCAGATTAGAATATTTACAAATGCATGCTAATGCATACTAATGCATACTAAAGAAACACACTTTTACGTAACGGATATATTACACAAGTTGATCTTAACTAACTCCTAAGTGTCTAAATATCCTAACACCCCCCCTTAAGAACAACTTGGGATAGGATTGAAGGATTTACAAAAGTGGCACTATTAGGAGAAGGAAGGAGGCATTAGAGCCTATCCCCCCTTAAGAACACATTCCTAAACTCCTAACATAGACCGAAGTTTAGAAAACTTCACTTCTGTAAGAGACTTGGTGAAGATGTCTCCAAATTGATCATTTGTAGGGCAATAGAGCACTTCAATAACATGATCATGAACAAGATTTCTGATGAAGTGCATGTGTAGCTCAATGTGTTTGCTAAACTGATGTAGAACTAGATCTTTGGAAAGCTTGATGGCACTTTGATTGTCGCACCAAAATGGAGTAGGATGTTGCTACTCGAATCCAAACTCTGAAAGGATCTGTCGAAGCCATAAAGCTTCTTGACTGGCATTAACTATGGCTCAATATTCTACTTTTGTTGAAGAAAGAGCAAGAGCTTGTTGTTTATTACAAGCCCAAGTGACAGGTCTAGATGCCGGACTGAAAACATAACTTGCAGTAGAATTTTGATCATCAGGATCGCCGGCCCAATCTGAATCAGTGAAACCAACCAACAAAGGTTCCCCCCCATACTGTAATGAATCCCAAACTGAATTGTACCTCGAATATATTGAAGTATTATTTTTGCTACTTTCCAGTGACTTTCATGAGGTGTTTGCATATAACTGGCAACAAAACCAACGACAAAGGAAAGGTCAGGACAGGAATGAGTCAAGTATAAGTGACTACCAACAAGCTGATGATACAAGGTGGCATCTACTTCAGGGGAAGTACAAGTGGCAAAAAGTTTGACTCCATACTGGAAGGGAGAAGGGGCTGGTTTACAATCTTCCATGTGGAAGCAACGGAGAAGGTCACAAGCATACTTAGACTGGGAAAGAAAGATTCATTCTTTTGTTTGCAAGACTTGGAGACTAGGAAAATAATGCAAATTTCCTAAGTCTGACATTTCAAAATTTTTCTTAAGACTGGATTTCACATGGGTTATAAGTTTAGGGACACTACCAGTAAGGATAAGATCATCAACATAAAGAACAAGTATGATGAGATGGTTTCCTACTTTCTTGGTATAGACATTGGGGTCAGAATGGCATCTAGAAAAAGTAGTGTCAAGGAGAAAGCTATCCTAGGAGCTTGCTTAAGGCCATATAAGGATTTCTTAAGGAGACAGACAAGGCTAGAGTTATCCTGAACATATCTAGGAGGTTGTTCCATGCAAATTTCTCCTGTAAATCACCATGTAAAAAGGCAGAATTGACATCCATTTGATGGACTTCCTAGTTATGTAAGGTAGCAAGGGAAAGAACAAGGCTGATGGAATTCATTTTTGCGACAAGAGGAAAGGTTTCATTATAGTCAATCCCTTAAACTTGGGAAAAACCTTTGGCAACTAACCTTTCCTGAAGTATTTCAACACTTCCATCTAATGCATACTTAGTTTTGTAGACCCATTTACATCTGACAATTTTTCTTCCTTTTGGAAGAGGAACAAGATCCCAAGTATCGTTCGCCATTGAGGAACGATATTCTTCATCCATAGCTACATCCCAATTTGGATTTCCTAAAGCTTCTACAAAAGTTTCTTAATCATGATTCTCAAAAACTTGAGCCAAAAGAGAAGAGGCTCACTGAAACTGAGAACGTGTTTGACGTTGATCTCTAGTATCACCGGCAAGATCACCAGTTGCTTCACATGTTGAATGGACCCATCGAGGAAGCATTGGTGCTAGTGCAATTGGAGGAACATGAGCAGGAAGAGGTGGATTTTCATCCTCACTATCATCATTAGAAACTGGAGTTGGAAACCTGTCAAGGAAGTTGGAAGAAGAAGAAGAAGAAGAAGAAGAAGAAGGCACAATCACCGAATTAGGCTCGCAGGCTAAAGATGGCACACCCGCCAAGTTAGGCTCGCAGGCCAAGAGAGTTTCATCAAATTTAACATCTCTTCTAATGATTATATCATGAGAATGTGGCTGAAGAAGTCTATAACCTTTTACATATTTTGAATATCCAACAAATATGCACTTTTCACTTTTAGGCTACAATGCTTTTTGTTTTTCATTCGGAATGTGAGCCCATGCTTTACAACCAAACACACGAAAGTGACTTACATCTGGTTTAATTTTACTTCATGATTCTTCCGGTGTTATACCTTGTAAAACTTTAGTGGGTGTGCGATTAACTATGTAATTTGCACAATTTATGGCCTTAGCCCAATATTGAAGACTTAGTCCCTTAGATTGGATCATACAATTAGCCATTTCTTTTAAAGTGCGATTCTTCCGTTTAGCTACACCATTTTGTTGTGCTGTATATGGAACAGTGTGCTGTTTTTGGATTCCTTGTTTAGTGCAGAAAGTAGTGAACTTGTTGTTAACATATTCTCCTCCATTGTCAGATCTTAACTTAATAATTTGATGACCAGATTGTTTTTCAACAAGGGCCTTGTAGGCCAAGAAGATGTTAAATACTTCGCTCTTAAGTTTTAGGAAGTAAACCCAAGTGTGTCTGGAGCAGTCATCAATGAATGTTAAGAAATATTTGAAACCAGAAAAGGAAGCAGATGGAAGAGGACCACACAAGTCACTATGCACAAGCTCCAAGGGAACCGAGGCGTGCCAAGAGGCATGTTTGTCAAAACTGTCCCGATGATGTTTTTCAAATACACAATTGGAACAAATACCATCCTTGCAAGATACCATCGGAATACTAGTAACCATATTGTCTTTACATAGTTGTTGCAATGAGCGATAATTTAAGTGACCAAATCGCTCATGCCAAATTTTGCTCAAGTTATCACTATGAGCAACAAAAACTGAAGGAAAAGGTGATGACCCAAAGTTGTTAAATTTGTACAACCTGGTAATATCATCAACAGTTCCAGTAGCAAGGACATTTTTAGGATTTTTAAAATCCTTGATTACAACTTGGTGGGGTGTAAATGTCACAGTTTTACCTTAACCTGAATGAGTAATTTTATAGACTGATAACAAAATGCAGGAAATTTTTGGAACACATAGTACATCACTGAAATGACCATTTTCTACTGAAACTGTTCCAAATCGTACAACACTTAGAGATCTATCATCACCAACAAATATTTGTTTGGTGTTAGATTCATGCATAGTAGAAAAGATGGATTGATCCTTAGCCATATGATAAGATGCTCCAGAATCAATGAGCCATTCAATTGAAGTAGAAGAAGAAGATGCAGTATAAGAGTAACCAGAAACACAAAGTGCATGTCCATGAGAGGTAGATTCTAAAGACGAATCTAGGCTGATGTGGTGCTTCTTCATTGTTGCTTCCAAGGCTACCATCTTCTTGAAACACTTAGATTCATCATGATTATCTTTCCCACAAAAATTGAAATGACGCTCAGTCTTCTTTCCTTTTGGCTTGGATCCTTTATCATTTTTTAAAGAAGGAGCTGACCGAGAGGGTTTGGGACCCTTGCTGTTTGGCTTATTATTGTGAAAATTCTATTTCTTGGGAGGCTTGGACTTTCTTTTTTTCAGTTGGGACAATAAGGCTTTCCGAGATGTATCTGTATTGTTAATTATTCCAAGATGAATGAGCTTATCTTGCTCTCTAATTAAGGAATCACAAAAGAATTCAATACTAGGCTCTTGATAGCTAGCTATAGTCAAGGATTCTTTCATGGAGTAGAATGTAGATACAAAAACAGAATATGCAAGTCCAAGTTTGGAAAGAAGATGATAAATACATTGTTTGTCTTCTTTCTTAATCTTGCATTCTGCACATAAGAGTCTAAGAGTTTTATACTTATATAAATAGTCTTGAATGCATGAAAAACATTTGGATTCAAGGAAATCAACTCATTCTCAAGTTGATGACCCCGAATTTCATTGTTTACCAAACACAGATTTCAACTTTTCCCAAGCTTGATCAGGTTCATCAATTCTAGATATGTGGAATTGCAAATCAGTAGAGATTTACATCCCAATCAATCCACGAGCTTCATCACATCTATTTGTTCATTTAATTTTTTTATCATTATCAATGGGTTCTGTTTCTTTCCCTAAGGTTATCCTGAAAAGTCCCCTACTTCGTAGAACATCCTCCATACGATATTTCCATGAGAAATAGTTAGAACTCGTAAGTATAATATCACAAGGAGCAGACATACTATAAAATAATGGCTGAAAAATAGAAACTAACTATCTGGATACAAAGAGCTCGAAAAAATATGCAGTTTCAAAGAAAACGACACTGAAAACTGATTCTGGATGATAAAGCGATGCTTGATTAAAGAAAATGTTGAAGATGTCCCCAATAGTGAGGTGGCAGATATTAACTTGACCAACTATAAAAAAGAACCCCATCTTCCCAAGATCAACCTTTGACAATCACTTTACAATAAATTTGTTTTTAAGTGAATCACTTTTGTAGAATAAGTGATGTTCACTTTTACAATAATGTTATCTTAAATAGTGCGACAATAAATTAAAAGACTTAAGTGACTCACTTTTTATTTTATTTAATTTAAGTGAGATGCACGACTTGAAATCAAGACCTACTAAGGAATAAAGAAACTTTGGACCAAGTGAGCTAAGCTTAAAAGGTATGTAAAAGAATGGAAAGAGGAAGGGGGATTCTTTTTTCTTCTCTCTCGTTCTTCGTGCTTTTTTTTTCTGCAAATCACAAAAAAAATGAAAAACAAAAACAAAAAAACTTTTTCCACACAATGGGGTTAGACCTTGGTTAGCTTACTCGAAAAGTCTACATTTTCAAGTTTTCTCGTTGTTTCTGATTTGCCGTGATCGCATAAGGTGCATGACAAAGAGCACATGTAGTCGAGAAGACAACAAAAAAAAAATTTCCCCTTCTGTTTCTGATTCACCGTGATTGCGCAAAGTGCATGGAAAAGAGAATACGCAGCCAGGGAAGGCAACAGTCCGAGACTAAAACAGTAAAAGATCTAATAATAAAATTGATAAAATATGAGAGATTTAAAAAAAATAAAACAAATCCGTCACTGTAACATTATATCTTCAGATTTGCCGAAATGGGTGTTTCTGGAACAAACGGAAATAGTTTTTGATGAAAAAAAACCTATTTTCCAATGGAAACGGTGCTCTAGACCCAATAGAATAGCTCCCACAAGCCACAAATACACATAAAATTTAAAACCAGAAACCCTTTCAAAGTTTCGGCAACACCGGTTCCAGATCTTGATCAAAACCAAAAGTGGCTCTTCGTAAATGATCTGATACCATGTTCGGGTACATAGGGTACTCCCAAAAGACCGAACACCTTGAGCAACCACTTCACACAAATATATCACATATCAACACACCGTTGTTTGTCACATGGTTAAAACCCTCGAGAGGGAAACAGTCCACGGCCCTAGCCAAATAGCTACTTGGAGCAATTTATTATGCAAAAGAAAGAAAGTTACATGAGCTTCTCATAATCGATCAACTAGCCGATGACCCTCCATTCTCTTTAAATAGAGATCATGGACCAATCGGGTGTTAAGCCACGGATCAATGGTAGGTATGATCTAAGAGAAGTTGAACCGTCAGATCACTCTATGTCTAGAACATATCGTGACTGTCGGATTATAATATTTACAAATGCATACTAATTCATACTAAATAAATACACTTTTACCTAACGGATATATTACACAAGTTGATCTTAATTAACTCCTAAGTGTCTAAATATCCTAACAAACACCACAATTGTTCCTCTCTCTTTTTGCTGGTTCTTTTCTAGCACAAGGGAATCCCTAAAATAAGATCACTAATATGCCCTTTAAATGAAAATCCAAGAATCAAATTAGTGACATGATGTGTCTAAAGGTTTTTCAGTATATAAGTGGTGGCATTCAAGCAGACAAGTGCCTTAATGTAGGCCAATGCAATTAGGGAAATAAAGAACTTGAAGATGTATGTAGAAAGTGCAGTAAAGTTGCTTATGGAAAACCCTATCAGTAATAAATGAAATGCTCATAAATGATCCAATTCAGGTGTGAGCTATTATTGTATGTCATACTAAACAAGGTCATGTCAACCTTGAAGGATCAAAGTTATGAACAAAATTGCAACGGATTCATAAAGAAAAACATATCTACCAAAAATCAGAGCAAATGGATGCACAATTTTTGAAATTAAAGACAAATGGCTGTAGGTGAAAATGGAGGTTTTCTACCAAATGGAAAATCAATTTTGGATGAAATTTTGTGTTCTTGTTCCCTTCAAAATAGTACATCTCCACACCAAAAATCAGAGTAAATGGATGCACCAATATCGAGATAAAAAACAAATGGTTGTAGGTGACAATGGAGTTTTTCTGCCAAATGACAAATTATCTTTGGCTGAAATTTTATGTGCTTGTTCCCTTCAATATAGTTCATATCCACACCAAAAATCAGAGTAAATGGATGCACATATATCAAGATAGATACAAATTGGTTGTAGGTTACGATGGTCAATTTCTCCAAATCCATGCACCAGAGTGACGTGAAATTTATAGAGGTTGATCATCTCATTATAATTCTTACTCATGCCAAATTTCATGTGATTTGGATGACCGATTTTTGAGATATGCCAATTTCAAGTTTTTGAGAAATTGACTGCTAAAAAATTAGTCAATCTACATTTTGAGGTTTCATATGCCATTTGGGATTTTAAAGTCAGCTCTCATATCTATTTTAATTCTTTATATCAGTAGATTGATGGATATAAACCATTGGTAAAAAATGGGCAGTTGAGTTGCCAACACACTTTCATTTGCCAAGGCTTTGAAATCTATTAACTCCTATAAAAAGGGTGGTTATGTTACAACAAACACATGTGATAGGTTATCAATAAAGCCAACTTGAAGCCATGTTTTTATACTTAAAAATGGCTCAAGTAGTGTGTTTTTACATTATTTCCCACCAAAGAAATCAATTTTAAGTTTCCTTCATGATCTTTCTGCAATAAAAATGCAAAAATTATGTCGTCATAAATGTTTGTGTATATAAATGAAAGTGCCTTGAATAATCCAAAACAATAAACAAAGTTTGAAAGGTGATAGAAAGTTTAATAGAATGGAATGCTTCTGTATATAAATGAAAGTGCCTTGAATAATCGAAAACAATAAAGAAAATTTGAAAGGTAATAGAAAGTTTAATAGAATGGAATGCTTCAAATATTGGTATGTCCCATTAGTTGATTTAGGGTGTATGTCAAATAGAATGAACTTAGGGTTAGGTTGTAATACTTCCAGTTAAGGCATTGTTGTGCATGTATCCAGATTCATTGTATCATCTAGTCTATAAAGGAGAAGGAAAGGTGTAGGTTTTATTCATTTAGTTTTTCAAAGTAGGAAGCATATAAAGAAATCCAACCTTTAGTTTCCTTACCAAAAGATTGACCATTGTACTCTTTGAAGAAGCACCACAAAATTCACATTCGGAAAAGATCCCTTCATAATGTTTAAGCACATTTATATAGGCTGGACAATGAGTTGAATTAGTTGTTAAGAAACAACACTTTAACAACTTTATCCCTACTAACAACATGAATTTTTTCTAATACTTAATAAAGCTTATCCCAACTAACATTATTGGTCTCGTAGTTCTTAAAATTTTGTAGTTATATAATTTTGAATTCTGATTTTGTGGAAAAACATCATCCTTCTTTTTTATGTCGTTGTTCTCATTTAAAGATTCATAAGTTGACAATGTTTTTCTAACTAAGAGCACTGTTTTCATTTAAAAATTTAACTCACTGATTGTTTCACTTTCTCATGCAACACTTCATAACCTTGACAGTATCAACAGACATTCCTCCATCTTGCTCAGAATTGGGCCATTGACCACCTTTGGAGATCATGTACCATGGTTCCATCTATTTCAGCTTTCTTTGTAAAACTAGCAAATTATTTTAGTTGAAGCCCATTATGGACAAGTGGCATCATAAAACCAATATTTATTATCCATTATAATCTTTAAATACTTTTCACATAGATATTGGATTTGTTATGTACAAAGATCAACTGACAACATGCAGTCATCTCCTCAAAGGAATATTTCGTGACCAATATGGAGGTGGTTAGAATTTCGGGGTCAGTTATTTGGTTGTAGCCTTTATGCATACTTATAATCATTAGACCAATTATTGCCTCAGTCTGAAGATGCCATTGACTTGTAGAAAGGTGCAATACACTGTATCTTATAAATTGGTTATTATATAAAATACATTGCAATTGTTAAGGACTAATTTTAAATAGTTTTCTAATACAACTAACAACTTAAGGCTGCAAAATTATTATTCTGAGATTCTCAATTGTGGACAGTATAAAACAAAACCAAAATTTATGAAATGGGGTTAATTGTTATGATATGTCAAAATTAACTTTTCACACTGTATTATTGAATTTGGATATTGACTAGTAAAGCATTGGAATGATCTTGACTGGGATAATCAATTTCTGAAACTGATGTTATGATGAAAGGTTGTTCAAGTGTCAGTTGCTATAAAACAAAGCTTCAAATAAAATGTAGTCCAAAATAAAACAACAAGAGGGACTCTAATCCTGATCAAATCTCCTGCCCCCATATTCTCTCTATGTCTTAACATAATGCTTGGACGCACGATGGAGATGTACTTATACCAGCATAGATCCATCTTTTAAAGGATCTACCAACCACTGAAAGGGATCAAATCTTTCTAATTGCAAACTCCTTTTTTAGAGTGGAAATGTGAACATAACGTTTATGGTTTTAATTTATAGTCTTATATATGTGGTTCTAAACAATATTTTAAATCTAAATTGAGCCGACATGTTATTTTATAAAGGACACTTGCCAGCTCTAGGATGAGCATGGAAGGACTTACACATTCTCCCCTACTAGGTTGTATGATGCTCCTCTTCGACACAACCAACCAATGAGAGACTTTTAAATGGAGTCGGGTTAGATTGCTTATGAGCCTTCACTACCTACCTATCAACCGATGAAGAGATCTTGTGGACTGCATAGCCTATCAATTCTTTAACACAGTGCTTGGCTCCATAGTGCAGATGGAATTCACTACCAACCAACGAATCGCTTTCACAGTCAAATTGGTTATGAGACTTGGCTACGAGACAACAAATCACTTTCATGCCCAAATTGATTATGAGATTACACTACCGACCAACTACTCTATGATTAAATCTTATGGGATCCATATCCCACCTATGTCTTAACACAATGCTTGGCCCCATAATGTGAATGGACTTTGTTGCAAACCAACCAGTTAATAAAGTGATATTTTGGTTGGATTGTTTATAAGCCCTTGCTACTAACAAACCAACCTATCATCAAAGCTCCTAGGCTCCATAAGATGCCTATAACATAGCATAGTCCTTAAGCTCACAGTGCAAATCCATAAGAATTGTGAATTATCTATTATATTTTATTCAGTGATTATCAACTTTCTTACAGTGTTCATTTATACTTACTACAAATGATTTGATTCTTTGATACATTGCTGACCACACAATGATATATGGAAGAATACAATTGATGCTTATGAATATCAATTCTCTGTTTTTTTCCATTAGAAGCTACACAACAGTTTTTAGTTCAGATCATGTATTTTGGGATGAGTTTGAATGATCTTGGAATAATTCCTTCTAAATAGAATATAACTCTTCCCCCAAAAAAACTAGATCATGTATTTTGGGATGAGTTTGAATGATATCTTGGAATAATTCCTTCTAAATAGAATATAACTCCGCCCCCTAAAAAACTAAGTAATGTGTATTAATATAATATCCCTTCCCACCAAAGGTCTACAGATTAGAATAAAATTCAATTATATATTTTGAATAGCTAGTCTCACTGACCTTTTTTTTAAGGCCCAATCAAAACCATTTGATTAACAACATTATTTCAACCTATAATTGTGACACAACATATGCAATCACCCAATGGTCTAATATCTATAGTCTGCCACTTTGAACCAGGAACAAGGTTAGGATCGTAGACTAGAGTTTTGTAGTAGTAGTGTTCCTTCCTGGTAGAGAAGAGCAACAATCTTCCATTGAGGCTGCCAAAACAAAATAAAATTTTGAGGCTCCCTCGATGGGGCATGGGCACACTTTCCCATGAGTTGTTTGAAGCATCAAAATATGCTAATTTCCTTTCATTCTTCCACTCCACCTCCATGGGGCACGGGCACGCTTTCCCATGAGTTGTTTGAAGCATCAAAATATGCTAATTTCCTTTCATTCTTCCACTCCATGCACAATATTTTTTTGTTCAAGACAGCACTAGTAGTAACCATAGTACATCCACATTTAATTTGATCTCAGGTGTGGAATTTAGGGTTATAAACATCAATTGATGTTGAATTCCCACTTGTGAATCTTGATCTACCACCCATGACATATAGCTTACCTTCTAACCCATAAGCAAACTAGCTCCATCTAGGACATCTTAGACTCTTGTTACCCCTTGTTTCATAGATAACACAAGCAAACCAGCTCCATCTGGGACATCTTAGACTCTTGTTGACCCTTGTTTCATAGATAACTTAAGTGATAGGGATGAAATCCATCCCTATCAGAGTTCTTCTCAGTTTAACAAGATAACTTAAGTGATAGGGCTGTCGAGCACCCAATATGCAAGTAGATTACTACCAACGTACAGAGTGTACAATATTTATTGTCAACCTGGGAAAGTCTTGTATTTCAAGGATAAAATGCACAATATATGCTTAAACACAAAGTCACTGCAATTGAACAATACTATCCTCTGTTCCACTATGCTCATCCCAAGAATCTGTGTAATCCCATTTATCCTCTAAATGCTACTATCACAATTACCTTCTGCTATGCTTCGATCTAATAATGGAAAGATAAACATAATATCCAAATTACAATTGTAGATGAAAGGAAATCCTATTCGCATCCCTGAATGATTAATTCACCTATTCAATCTAATTAATTTAGAAAACCACAAGCGTAAATTGAATATTGATCTAGGATTTCAGATGCAAAGATTGAGTCGGCTATTCTAAGAAACTGAAGTGCAAGAATGAAATTCAATAATCATAACAATAAAAACAAGTTGTAGAGATTCATGGAACGACAACTAAAGATCTCAGGATGAACAGAACTATTATAGCTACCACACGAATTGCATAAAAGGTAATTACCTACTCAGTCGACTGTCATACTATACTACTACAAATCTTTAAGGAATGCAATCACAACACACTGTAAATCAATACTTACTACAGCTGCTTATGAAAGAAGTGGAATCAACATAACATCACATGACAAATGAATTAAAAATTCCTAATTTAACTCAGCAATCTTTGTGGAAGGCGGGCCCAGCCTTCACACAGAGATGCTGGATGAACAATCGTAAAAACCCTTAAATCAGAAGTGACTCCTCGTATTAAAAGATAGAGAGGTTACATAATTCCTCCCCACAACTAATACAGTGAATGAGTTATATGTTCAGCAACAACCCCCTGGGTCGAGACAATTCTCCATATTTATATCATATGGATCATAACATCTGATCCTATTATGGGGCAGCCATGAAGATCTTTGATCTTCAGGCGCCCTAAATGATGATAGTTGTTACAAACGTGGCATGATAAGAAAATAGAAAGCATAGAAAAACAGTTAATCGTCCCAGGAGTAGCAATATTTTATAATTACGACTACACCCGAGCAACAATGTACTATAGATCTCCAAATCTGGCGCATTCTGTTATAGCTGCCTTATCACAGCTTCATCCGGGATATCGCACTGAAACCGCATGCCTTGGGTAATGATAGGATGGCTAAGGATTAGCTTGAGCAGTGAATATCCATCCTTTTCGAGACTTGTTCAGCCCAATATTCCTGCAGTCCACTTATCTCAAACTACCTTTATAAGCCATAATATGTTAGCACAATTGAGAGATACACAGCTTTAATTATCACAATCATAAGTATTAATAAAATAAAGCAATGACCAGTCATACCTTGGTAGTTTGAAGAGTAGAGTGGGGATAACATGTCTGATTGATATGTTGAATGCGATAGGATAGGGGAAGAAGAGGTAATTAAGGGTGGTTAAAAGAGGCCATTTCTGGGCTCAACAAGGGCTGAAATCCATCCCTATCAGATTTCTCATTTTGAGAAGAAAGTAATCCTTCTAACGTAAAGACTTTGTTTTGAAGTTGATGGTGCAAGGGCAAAGAAGGAGAAGGCAGAGGACCACACCTTTCAAGAAGAGAATGCTGTATTATATGGAGATTATCATGAATGAAGTACTGCATAGAGGACTTCTAATCCTCATTGAAGAAGAGACTCTGCCACCTGCAAGAGCTGGGAATGTCTAGAAGCCCAAAAAACAGTGATTTAATTTTGCTCAATTGCAAATCTACAAAATTTGATAAGAGTTATGTTAGTATGGTTCGGTTTTTTGGAAGTAACTATATCAGGACAACCATAGTTCCAATTTTGATAATTGATCGCCCATGTCAATGAGTCCCGGATGGCTGCAGATGGTTGGATTTGTTTTGAAATACGTGAGCTCGATTTCCCTCACCCTCGGTCACGCAGGTCTATTCATTGCCTTCTACAAGCATATGTTTTCCCTCTTAGACATACCTCATAAAAATCCCTCGAAGGTGAGAGGACAGACTTGAAATATGTTGGTCGTAGCCTGGGCAGGTTTGAATCCTGCTGTAAACGCCTTTCTGTGCTGCTAACCGTTAATTTACGAATAATTTTTTTATGGATTTGTCTCCACATCCATCTTTGAATAAATGGACATAGATAGGGGTTTGTGTGTAACCAGAGTTTAACGCACAGCTACTCTGTTTTCTCACATTACAAAGTGTACCGTATCTTTGATTATTTGAAGCACTCCAACTGGTCACTGCGAGAAAAACTGCTTCACATCAGCTATCGAAATCGAAACCTGCTCAAGGAACAATTTATATGAATTTCATATGATCCAGTGATCTGGTGGGTAGGGATTGCAGATGGTGAAGCAGAGTTTCGAATGAAAAAACATAGTAGTCTAGGAGGAGCAGCGTTGAGTGCCTGAGCTCAGTAGAGAACTCCAAAGTTTCCTTGAACAGGCCATGCATTGAATGCATTCGGTTGGCCAGGTCAGGAGGTGCTGTGGAGCCCTCCTCCTTTGCTGTTTCCATGGATGTCCCGTGGAGTAGATGGAGAGAGTCCCGAGGTGCTTTGGAGCCTGCTTTATTAGTTGTTTCTGTTTCCATGGATGTCTCGGGGAGTAAATGGAAAGAGTCCCGAGGTGCTTTGGAGCCCGCTTTATTAGCTGTTTCGGTCGTCGTCCCATGGAGTAGATGGAGAATTTTGATCATCGGTTGGATTCCATAATTTGGCCGGAAAGTGGAGACGGCGACGGCTTCCAGGCCAAATAGTCGAATCCGTAGACTACTCCAAATTTTAATACTAGCAACAACCACATTAAATTAATTAATGTATCTGAATACGCCGATAGGCGTAAATTTAAGCACATACTATAGAGAGAAACATTAATATAAAAAGTGTGTGCCTAAATTTACGCCTATCGACGTATTCAGACACATTAATTAATTTAATGTGGTTGTTGCTAGTAATGGGTGAGCCCATGGACATATCTACAAAATAGTAATGACAATAATAATGTTTATTTAATTATTCAAATATATAATAATAAATATAAATAATTGTTATAAAAAATATTAATGAGAGTAATATTGTTTATTTAATTATTATAATATAAATAAAAAGTATAATTAATTATTATAAATAATTTATTAGACTTGAAATTTAATACCTTTACACTTAATAGTTTTAATATCCATTTGGATTTAAATAAATGTCTCTTTTTATACAATTATACATTGTATTATTTAAAATAATAAATAATGTATGGCAATATTACAACAAATTAATAATCCATATTAATTTATGAATCTTGAATATAAATATAGTATAGTTTGGAGATATTTTTTTCTATTGGGAAACAATTAATTCAGTAAAAATGTTTTTATTTATTTATAAAAATATATTATAATATTTTAGATAATATCAAAATAGTAATAATATTGGTTAGGTAAGTGTAATTAATATTTGGAAACAATTCATGTATTAATAATTTTGTTTTTAACACATTGTAATATATTGTAAAATTTTAGACAATAGTAAAATTTTAATAATTATAATTAGTTAATGTTTTATTACATAATAATATTAAATACAATATAGTATTTAATTAAAATAACTGGAATAAAGTAATAAATTAATATAACAACCATACAAAGAAAATATTAATATTTAACAATACTAATGTATTATTATTATTAAAATATGGTTATTAGTTAAAGTATTGATGTGAAAGGAATAAAATATAGTATTTAATAATGAAAATAATTGTATTAAAGTAACAATAAAATAATAACATGATTTTTATAATATATTATTTTAGATGTTAGTAAAATAATATTAATAATAGTTAAGTACTCGTAATTAAATAATAATTTCATAATAATAGTATGTATTGACGATGAACATATGTTCATTATTATTAGAATGTATATGATCAATGTCACAATGCGACATAAAAAATGTCACAAAGATGTGACATCAAATCATTGCAAACTGTGTGAATGTCACATAGCCTTTGTTTCATTTCATAATCTGACAAATACATTGGGGAATGCAAGCATTCAAATAGTATGTAGGAGGTTGACAAAGGGTTATGATAATTGGCATTGGAAATGTCACACTCCAACGTTAGCATTTAAAATCAAAATTTGCTATGTCGTGGAAAGGTTTTATTAGATTCTACTAGTGCAAAAGTTTTGTAATTGCCATGTTGCATTATGGATATGTTGAGTAATGTGATAATGTGACAATATGTAAGTCATTGTAATGTTGCACAATGATTAGGTGTAGTGATATTTTCAGTTGTTAATTATGTTTTGACATAAACAAAGGGTTGTGTTCGATTGCGTCATTTATGTATGAATATATTGTATTATGGTTATGTTAATTAATGTGGTTGATTGCATTACAACATTAAAAGTAATTTAATAAGTCAAATATATGTTTAATTTATGAAGTGCCATGGTGGATTATCATAGTCACTGAGCATTAGGTTGAGTTGTGACATTGCTCTATGGTCATGTTGGTTGTTGGATTTCTGTTACATGATGCCATTAATTAAATTGTTTTGTAGTAGTTGGGTTTAGTTTTATTTTGAATTTATTTTTGCATTCTAAAATCGATGAAGGTTTATCTTGGATTCTGATGTTCATTGGTGCTTATGGTGACTTGTGACATGTGGTGTATAGAAATGCATCATAAATTACATGATGACTAGTTATGTTGTTTTCATTTGAACAAGGCATAAATGTCAATTGTGGAGCAAATATGGAATATCTTTGTTAGTTCAAGTGGGAAAAGTTGTTATATAATCTACAATGTTTGTACTGAAATGTTTTCGTAGACTCCAATACTGCAACAATTGTTTAATTGATGTGTATTTAATGTGAAACTGAATAATTTTCTAAGCAATTTCAGTTCCATATATTTTATGATTCGTGATATTTATGAAAAAAAAAATTTCTTCAACGAATACAAAAAGTAACAATTTCAATAAAATAGTAAGCATTGCATCCATGAATATGATGTAAATGAGTGAATGGATTGCTAAAATCATGAAATCTAGGATTTTAATTGCGACAATTACATATATTATTTAAATTGTTACTTGAGAAAGTGAAATATTGTATTGATTATTTAAATTGTTATTTGAGCAACTGAAATATGCAATTGTTGAAAAACCTTTTACGCTATGTCAACTTAGTACAGAAATTCATCATAAATTACGATACCGTTAGTTATGGAATTTCTTTGTTATTTCAAGTGCAAAAAAGTGTTCTTTAATGTGCAATGTTTGTTCCCATACCGAGTTTAGATTGAATGCTTTGTTTATTCATTTGTTGATAATGCAATCTTTGTGTGACTGTATTGGAGATTATTGGTTTAATTGGAATGTTTACATTTTAACTGCATTATTTTTATTAATATAGAAGGACACGAGATCATATATTAGTGTAACTATCAACACAATTGATAAAATACTTTTCGTGTATGAGGGCAAGATATGTAATATTAGTTGTACTATTTAAAAGATGTAAAAAAT
>LPNX010490966.1:0-39317 GCA_001517045.1 Pseudotsuga menziesii | reverse complement strand
CATCAATATAGAATTTCCAACTGCTCGAAATGGTAGATAGTCTGAACAACGTATATTTATATTTCTTGTCATACCTTGTAAAAGGGTCCATCTTAACCCTCTACCATCCTCGAAATGACTATTTGTTTGTTGAACGCAATGTTGACCACGTTTGAAATCTTGGATTTCATCTATGCACCATATACTTGTAAAACCATCATTCACAAGACATATCAATCGGTTGCAGTGTAAGGTCAGACACATAGATCGTTTCCTACGTCCTGTGTAAACTGAATGCATACCCCATATATTCATTTCAATGTTCAGCGAGTACATTCTGTACACATATGAGGCACCTTCTTCAGAAGTTATTTTCACATGCAACCAATAAATTTTTCCTTTATAAAAAACAACATCTTTAGGAGCAGTAGGTTCACCATCAGCACCAATTGTTTCTCGCCAAACTCTTTGGACATTGCTGCAGATAAAAAATTTAGGACCATGTTCAGTATGCTTATGACGTACAAGTATCCATCCATGTTTTTGTTAACCAGTGTTGCCTATCAGAGAAAAGAAACCATAGTCTCCTATATCAATAATTCCTATATTTGAGAAACGCTTTATGAATGGATTTGCGATGTAATAATCCTTATGCCCTCATACAGGACAATATTTTGAGAGCAAAATGATTGAACCAACTATACATTCAATCGTATATCTATATTATGGATAAGGGACATGCAACAAGGATGTATGTCCTATACGATTGATAAACTTATATGCAAAATGGTTTTGATGTTGTCCCAATAGTTCAATTAAAAGGCCATTTTTTGTTATATTGTTATTTTTCCAAGTGCTAACAAAAGATGGCCTGGACAATAGCTCTTCACAATGTTTAGAGATTGATCACAAATGAACCAATGTTGAAAATGGCACCCATAGGAGAATCATCTCTAGAAACTCGAGTGGGAGTAAACTCCAAATGCTCGGATCCATTTGCAATTAACTAAACAAAAACATTAAAAATACATAGTTATTACCAATAGAAACATAATAAATTATAAAAATAATTTCTTTGCATAACACAGTCATAGTAGAACATAACCATTAACCAATGTCACAAGACGCCATAAGCACCAATGAACATCAGAATCCAAGATAACCGTTCCTCAATTTCAGAATGCAAAAAGAAATTCAAAATAAAAATAAACCCAACTACTACAAAACAATTTAATTAATGGCATCATGTAACAAAAATCCAGCAACCAACATTACCATATTGCAACAGAAACATAACAAATCAAAATTTTTTTTCTTTGAACGAACACACAAAGCTATTTAAACTACTTATAAATAACATTAAAAATACATAGTTATTACCAACCGAAACATAATAAATTATAAAAATAATTTCTTTGCATAACACAGACATAGTAGAACATAACCATGAACCAATGTCAGAAGACACCATAGGCACCAATGAACATTAGAATCCAAGATAACCCTTCATCGATTTCAGAATGCAAAAAGAAATTCAAAATAAAAGTGAACCCAACTACTACAAAACAATTTAATTAATGGAATCATGTAACAAAAATCCAGCAACCAACATATCCATATTGCAACAGAAACATAACAAACCATTAAAATAATTTCTTTGAATGAACACACAAAGCTATTTAAACTACATATAAATAAGATATAGGTTGACAACAGATTATTTAGGAACAAATCAAAATTCAAAATAGTATTAAAACTTATAAAATATCTTCAACACATATACATAACTGCATGTAACGATAGAGTGAATAAACACAATGATGATGATGAGAGTCGCTGAACACTCTCACTAATTTTTCATATGTAGATGACGATGAGAGTCGCTGAACAATCTTCTTATTTTCTTGGCATGACACCACAGATTTTCTTTGCTTTTTTTTTTTCAGTATTTTTTTTGGTTTTCTTGCCAAGATCACAAATTCCGTTCTTCACCAATCTGTGGTTAGGCTCATATTTTATTGCATCCCCAAGCTTGTCATATACCAACCCAAAACTTGACGATCTTTGTCCATATGTACGACAACCATAAATAAATTTTTGTTGTGTACCGGTAATGCCAAATTTCTTCCCTATCTCCTTTTGAATTTTTAGTTTGGAAAGGTTTCCTCTTCCAAGATGTAGAGCATGTATCTGAAATCAATGTCTCAATCTTGGTTCATCTATGAGGCGTCTGATGCATACCGTTGGATGATGTTTGATTTTTTTTACATCCATTTTTTTTGGATTTGATGCAAAGATCTGGAAAATAAAAACATATATGGTTTTATGAATTCGAACATCATGATAACCAAATAATACAATAAACAACATTGGAGGAAATGTGGCATAAGCACTAAAATTGTAAGATATCAATAATAATTAAATTACACAATATAACAAAATGTAAGTTGCATAAAATGGTAACATGCATGGTCATGGTTATATATGTTAAAATCATTGGCATGTCATCTCGTAATCTATCATTTCAATCGATAAAACTCAATTAAAAAAAATTACAATTACCTGTGAGGATATTATGAAAAAAAATAGATAACTAACTATATCGTTACTCTTTCAACACATACAGAAAGAATATGAAGAACAAAAAATCATGGCTGCCACTATATTTTTATGTCATAATACAGCTTAACAAATGCTTGTAAATTGAATTGTAATTGAACATACTGAAAAAGTGTATGTTGACATATAGGGAAAAAATAATTTCTCGACAACTATATGAAAAGAAAATGAATAAAAAGAGATTAAACCTACTCTGTTTGTAATTTGGTTTGCTCTCTTGCAATCTATATTTCTTGCTTCCAATTAAAATAATAACAATGAAACATGTCAATATAAATATCTATACAATAAACAATCAAGTTACCTAATAACCTAATAGTTGTGATCTTTAAGCTGAAATGGATTCCAACCGTTGTTCTTCTTTCTTCCTGATTGTAGCATATGCAATTTTGGCCATCTTTGAATACCTTTCAAATGTAAACGATGGAGATATTCATAAACCATCAATAGATTTTACCCTTGAAATTGCTGTGAAAGTTAAATCTTGCCTCTCTGCGATACCGATATCAATGGTTGCCCTTTGTAAAGTCAAACCTTGCGATTTGTGTATGGTAAGAGCCCAAGCCATACGCAATAGGATTTGCTTGTGATTTCCTCTAACAACAGGTGCTATTGGAACAATTTTGGGATATCTGATGTCCCATGGTAAACCAATGTAATCATCAAAAGAGACTGTAGCATACATTGGCAGTTGTGGTGGTTTGGATCCATCAGACAAAAAAATGTTTTGAACGGTCCCAAGTGCTCCATTTACCAACCCTGCTTCCACCCACAAGTTACACGTCAACATCACTCGCTGACCAGGACATAAAAGCACCTCTTGTTGAAGTTGGTCATCATCAGCATTAGTAAAATCTCTATTCTTCATATGTTCAGCAACGCATCGTGCTATAGGAATTCCAAGTGACTTTAGCATACATCAATTATGTACATTTACCAAGGTGTTCGTAGGAAACAAATGGATTTCTGAATTGAAAGTATTTCTTTCAGTGCCATCCATATTTGCATCTGTTCATGACATTAAAAGATTCCAATCATCCACTGTTGGGTTTGCATTTCTGATGTTGGTTAGCAGCCTCTTAAATTTGACTTGATTTGGATCTGTGCCTTGTTGACAAAATACCGTGTCCAATGTAACAACCTTTCTGAAATCTTTCCATAAGACCCTGCCAGCCGTGTTTCCTACGTACAATGGTTTATCTCTTACAGGAGGCAATTGCCCAAGATCTCCAACAAGAATCAATGATCTCCCACCAAAAGGAACTGACCTTTTTTCAGGAAATGCCTCCTGAAGACGTGAATCAATTTGTATGAACAACCTTGGCCCAATGAAACTCATTTCATCAATTAAAATGTGTGTAACATATCGCATTTCTTCTTGCAATACAGAAAGTGACTGACCCTGTAAAGATTTGAAGTCTTTAATAGGGATTCTGAGGGCTGAGTGAATTGTTTTGGCTCATATGTTGAAGGCAGCTACTCCTGGAAATGTTCAATAACAGTTTCAAAACAAAGACGTTGCTTATCAGAAAATGAGGATGGAGAAGCTGACCTAGAACGTGAAAGATTTGGTATGGATCCTCTTGAGCGTGCATTTTTTATGAAATATGTTGGGTCCTCTAAGTTGCTATTTGAACCTGTAGTACTATTCCATGCATGGATCAAGTCAAAGTCTCTGCGACCAAGAGTATCAATGTCTGAAACTTGAATAGTATTGGGAGGAACAAGATGTGACAACATCTCCCACTCATCCATATCATTCTCATGAACCACTTCATCTTGATGTGTATCGTCATCTTCTTCATTGGTATCTGGTCCCAAAGGTATCCTATTGACATGCCAAGCTCGATATCTAAGCATCCTCCAATTCTGAATAATAATTTTTGTGCGGACTCCAATATCAATCTGAATGTTTCTGAATGGTTTATAGAGAAGTAATTCACTGAGGCAAAATGACTCAAAGGAATCTGAATTGCTGTTAGGAACCTCACAGAACCGTGGCCATACATGAACTATCGCAGGTGTATCTCTTGGCTTCCACGGTTCTCTCTGACGTCGACCACTAAAAGACCATGATCGTGCAGTTTCAACCAAAGATAAGTGCTCTAGAAATGAAGGTCTGTTTTGGTAGTGCTCTAGAAACCCAGACCCTATTGGGAATTTGTTGTTATCTGAGTCGGAAGAAACTCTTTTGAATATTTTTCTGCCAACATTAACCGAAACAAAGCTACGACTAGAAATAACAAGAGGAACCTTTAACAACATATGACAGGTTTCCTGTGCTCCTATATCTCTTTCCACAATTGTTTCAGCAAGAAAATTTTTATATGCACATATAGAGGGAATGTCAGAGTCAACGACATTGGAAATTCTTGTCAACATGTCTTGATAGCTTTCTGATCTTCTCTCTGATTTTGAAGCATACTTTGCAGTGTATTTCAAAACTGCATGATGTGAAAGAACCGGCTGGCAATCAACATTAGCACGCCATATTGAAAGAAGAGGAATGTTATGAACATTTAATCTCTTGTCGTTGCGAGCAGGTTCATATTTTTTTTGTCCTTTGTCATTGGCAAATATTTTCGACTGGTCTTGAAGTTCCCATGGTGCATTGTATCGGCACATGTAGGAGGAACCTTTTTTTCGTAAACATGAATGAACACTACATCTTGTGTGGCATTGCACTCGATTCGCTAGTTGCTCATAATCATCAAGGGGATTTGTATTGAATATTTCACTGGTATCCAATAAGCAAGGATCTTCCTCTAGAGTTCGATGAATAGATATATTCCTGTGGTGAGCATCACAAGGATTCCATGCTGTTACATAATTGTCAAAGTATCATCTTGCTGCATCAACTCTTATCGTGTCTTTCCAATCTAGTTGTTCCATGTCTAATGCACCTTCTAACCACAGAAAGCCATGGATATGTGCTGATCTCCTATGTTGCCATTAATACCTATGAAACTCATCATGTTTCAATAATATTAGCTTGCAACAAAATTTCAAGTAATAATCTAACCTGTTAGATTAAAAAACAGAATAAGGAAACGATGTATTTGTACCAGTAGTCTTTAGCATGAAGGTATTTCACAATGATTTCATCACAGAATATACTGAAACGTTCATGCATATACTTTGCAACAATATGTGGATAGTTTATAACATTATCGGTTCTCCATCTATTTCTATTTTGTGCAGATACAGGTGCAGAATTGGGCATAAATTTATGTAGGTCTGGCCACTTGGTATCAGCTGCACTCAAAGTGAAAAAAAAAGTTGGGAAACCGAGTTGTGATATCATGTCAGTAAGCTCACTACAACATATTTTCCAGTATGCCTTTGTTCCTCGAATACATGAACCAAAATGCATCAATCGTTCGGCTAATTTGGTGTCAGGGACTTCAATGAGCTCCTTACATAAATCTTCAATTGTGGTAGGTATGGCATCTTCAATTTTTTTTTCCTTCACGAATACAGCAGCTGTTCCTTGGCTTCGATGTCTCATTATCATGTTCAATACAAAATACTGAAACCTTGGATGTTTTCCAAACCTTTGATCACAATATTTAAGTAGGTGCAACCCATACTCATGTAAGAGGACATCCTTCAAACATGGTTGCAACCAATCAGCAGTGCCGGTGGGAAACAATGTTGGAAATGCCATGTCAAACAAACCTTCTGTGTTGTATTCATTTATTGGAGACAAACCAATCTCTGGCCATTCCATATCTAAATATGACAAAGAAGATTCTTTGTTAACAAAGTTTCGTATCTCTTCTATCTCTCTTTGCGCATTTGGCATTCTAGCTGTAAAGGATGAAGGATGAGTTTCGAGTCGACGAGTTCCAAATATATCAATGTCTGCATCAATATATTCTGAGTCAGCTATGTCAGAGTTGATATAATGCAATTTAGAGGAGACATCTGTTGGATGGTTTGGGAGACATACGACTGATTCTGGATCAAATTCAACATCACAGTAATATTTGTCCATCCGTATTTCGTAATGCAATGCATCCATTACTTGCGACCTACTAACAATGCAATCATAGTGCTTGGATGGAGGCCCTTCTCTTTTGACAATTAATATGTCTAGGTCTTCTATTCGACGAGGAAGTCTCTTAACAATTGAAACGATATCTTGCGGGAAGCTAATTGTATGGCCACTATATTTATATTGACCTCCATGTGCATGTGTGACCTGTAGTATTGGATTCACTCGTGCTATTAGCATTTCTTCAACCTGTGTCAAAATTGATAAAACAGGAGGTTGTTTGCTAGGATTCATGTTGTTATCTCGAGAGAAACGATGGATACCATGCTCTTGCCTACATCTCACACAAATAGGTCCTTCATCTCATCTGAAAACATTCATTCCAGGGTATGATTCATGACAAACATTACACATTTGCACAATTGACAATTTATCAATTTGGGCACGAAATGCTTGATGGAAAGAGGAAATTTGTTGGAAAAACTCAACCATGTTTCTTGATGTATGTATATTTAAACCTGGATCTTGAGCATGGATTTTAGCATTCAATGCAGAGTGAGACGAGACATGCTGACATCTCTCTCCTCTGTTGTTGCGATGATGTAGATTCCTGACTTGCCTTCATCGAGTACCATCGCCTAAAACCTGACCCAAATGGTTGTCATCATGAAAATTATAACGAAGGTTCATTGCCATCATATCGTTGAGATGAGTTGGGGTTTGAATGTTGTGTCCTCGACGATCCTCAGCGCTATTATCTTGAAAAGTGAAAATGTCATTGTTAAATATTATGTCAAATCTTCTGGTAAGATCGAAATATGGAACTTGCATATGAATAGGATGAGTAAGACCTTTGATGTTCCAAGAGAAATAGTCCTTTGTGCATCTCCACTTGGTCTACTGATCATGATCTGGTTTCGAATGATTGCTTGATCATTTATAGGTGTAGAATTGTTTTCCCGATTGAAGTCCATATTCTTCGGTTGGCTGCACACAACATAATTTTGATCGACATTTTGTAGAGAGTCATCGTCACCAGAATACGGAATGACATTGATCGATATCATGTCGTTTCGACAATTATGTCCAACACTGACTAGCTGTTGTCCATGGATGCTACTATCCTGAAATTTCAAAACAGTTTCTCATTGAATTATTGCACACAAATATGAAATAGTATTGTATCTAATACTACCTTATTTTGATCAAGGTCAAATGCATGGTTATTGTCATGGATAGGTGAAACAATACCTTGGTTGTTCCAACAAAAATAGTTCGTACTGGACTGGACATTTGCAAACCAGTTTTGAGTTGATTTTGAAACCCTTGTTCTTCATTCCTTAACAATGCATTGTTTGCGTGGCTATGTGAGTCATTCCTAGTAGACTTGGAATTCGTTTCCTTTGTAGTTCCAAGAGAAATTGTTCTTATTCCACTGATTTTTTCATCTATATTGGTGTTATCATTATGTACTGTTTCATTTTGATTTGTATGCATAGCTTCCTCGCACTCATCAAATGGTCGATTTGAAAATTGTTGTGAATAGTTATCTAAACATTGAACATGTATGTAAGTATATCTATATTGTACATATCAACACTTATTTTCAAATATAGACAACGCCATGTAATCCTTATACCTCGGTGCCATGATTAGAAAAAGTTTCGCCAGAAGTATGATTTACGAAAGGTTCAATAATTGCATTCAACTTTTCATTACAGTTGTCGCTATATGTAGGCATCGATGATAGAAATTGACTTTGGAGATTTTATCTCCTCATTATATCAGATATGCTCTGGAATTTAGTGGGATCGCCCTAAGAATCAATGACATTTGCAAAGGAATGACCATGACGTTCTCTTCTTTGTTTGTTGATTTGCTCACTATTCTCTTTGTATAATAAACGACGTTTCCTATTAATATCTTCCTTTTATTATTATTATAGTGTTTTCGTGAGGATTCTTTTTTTATGTGATGCGATGTTTCCATCAAGTTCTTCTCACTGCTCTAATTACTATTTTTCTCCGACGACATATCTACATGAACATAAAAAAAATTAGCTAATGTCAAACCATATAAGTGTACAAAGTCATGTTATAGGTATACCAAAAAGAAACACATACGTAAATGTTTTGAACTTTATTCAAATATTATCTTATAATAATTTTATAGCCGAAGATCGCCAAGATATAGACTAATATTGTACTCAATTTTTGTATCCAAGAAAATTTAAAAAAATGGCATGTACGATCAATTTCTATTTCATAGAGGATGTAAATTGGGAAAAATCAGAAGAGACAAATCCAATAAGCATTATAATGAAGTATTGAAGATGTCGATTTGCATAAGTACAAGTAAGTAACATTCCATATGTAGCACTGATTGCCAAAAACCCGGTAAAGTTTGTTGGGAAGAAATATTTTGAATAAGTATGATTAAGAACCATCCAAACATGTCAACTTGCATAACATACATGCAAGTAACATGCCATATATGTTTATATTATCCCATTAAAAGCACATCAGCAATTGAATCCATGTTTGGGCAACTTAGAATTATGGATATGTTGTCTACAAGCTCAACAACACTTAGTTGTGTTGGATTTTCAAGTTTGGACAATGCAGAATCCAACATTCTATCCTCGCTTACAAAAGTAGAATGTGTGTCAATGAAGCCATAGAAACCAAAAGTAAGACGGTCGTATTTGCACATGAGCATGTAATTATCAAGTGCCGCAACAGGAAAATATCCACTGCATTTGCGATTAATGCCCGAGGTCAAATTAGACATGATACTCCATCGCAATCCACCTTCTAAACATCCATTTCTTATCGAAGAATTTGTTGAATCATTTTGATTTTTTGTTTGTTCTATAGACCACACTATATTTCTCCCATCATTGATAAAACAAAGAAGCTCATTGCGATAACATGCTAGGCTGATCGATAACGTTGAATTCGAGTGTGGACTAAACTGGAACCCCCATTTGTTATTCTCAAGATCTATCCAGCATAGCTTGTATATACATATATGATTATCTCTAGAAACCACATGACTGTCCACCCATAACATTGTTTGATTATACAATATGGGATTTTTGGGCCGCAAAACATCGCCATCTATAGGACATGTTTGTCTCCACCCCATATGAATGTTGCTGGACATCTATAGGACATGTTTGTCTCCTTTGGAAGTTTTCTGATTCTATTTAGGCTTCAAATTAGATGCTTTAGGATCCTTCCCCTTGGGTATCACTTTAGCTTGCGCTTTGGTAGAGTCTGTCACTAGGAGAGCTTGGTTTTTGGAAGTCTGGATGACTCCCATCTAGACCAACTTCTCTTGCTCCTATATTAAGGAATCAAGTGAGGAAATATTACAATTGGGAATGGAATCTCTCCTAGAATGGAAGATTGAGACAAATAAAGAATACTCAGTACCTAGTTTGTTGAGTATGGAGAGCACATGCTGCTCATCCTTTCTTTCTATTATGCACTGTCTACATTGAAGTGCAATAGACTTGAATTTTGTAAAGAATTGTTTTATGGTCTCAAAAATGTTGGGATGTAAGGCTATCAACTCATTCTCCAAAAAGTTTCCCTAAAGCTCATCTTGCTTTCCAAACAAGACTTCAAGCTTCTCCCAAGCTTCTTTGGGATTCCTCAAACCTTCAAGGTGAAAGAGAGGTATCTAGATATGTGAGTACATAGATAACAAAAAGCTTCATCTAAGTGGTTCATAAACTTGTTTTTCTCAGCTGGTTGATGGGGCTCAATCTCCCCTCCAAGTATTATCCTGAAGTAGCCCTTGTTGCACAAGGAAACTTGCATATATTCCCTCCAATCAATATAATTGAAGGGTGTTAGGATCCAAGGTGTGGAGGGTTGAGAATCCATAATTCTCCTGCTGATCAGATAAAATCTTCAATCAAGCTATGTAGCACCTATGGAAAAATCACTGCAAAACCAAACCATTCACACTATGTTAGAATCAATCCTTCCCTCTTGACATGTACACTTTTTCAGGGTCTATCACGCCTGCACTGCTAATCTGAATGAATTCAAAGGAGCGAGGAACTCATTGCGGGACTTCTGTGGAAACCTAGTTGCTTCTGGTGTACAATGGAGAGTAGAAAGACTTGAAACTTTCCTGAGATGGCTCTGATACCATATTATAATTGTTGTTCCATTAGATCTTCATAGCAATGAGTGCAATCAGATTCTTGATTATTATGCAGTGAAAAGGAATGAATAATACACACTGAACAAATCAAATCTCATAGGAAACATACAAGTATTGCTCAAAGAATTACAGTATAAACTTCATTACAGAATCCAGTGTTACAATGGTGTTACATAAGGAGGAATTCGAATGACATGAATAGGATTCGAATCCACCAATTGAATCCAACTGTATATAACTGCATGACTAACTAGAAGTGTCTAAATCACTATTGGAGTTCAATTGGCTAACTCCAGATGTCTAATCTAGTATCTCAATCAGTTATAATTAGTTAAACTAGTCTAAATGCAATGGTAGGTGAGAAGTAGGTGAGAACTGGCACCTTCCCAAATGCAGCCATGCATAACTGGCACTAATTAAACTAGAGGAGATCTAACTGAATGTAACTAAAGAATAACTAAGCTTAATTAGTTACCAATTTCCAACAACTGAAGGAGGTTGGTGCCAACACTTCTAGTGGCTCCTAAAATGTAGGTATTGGTCTAGGAGGTGCCTAAATGGATGCATGCAAGTGCAGTCAGTTCCAATTAGCCTCTATCAGTGTTCCCCACACTCTAGTGACTGGTACATGTGGCCCCAATAGGCCAAGTGGACCCAATGGTACTAGTGGACCCAATAATAACTAAATGACTCCTAAGTTAGGAGAGTATAATCTAATAGATAGTTCAGACAAGGGAGGATTATAAATCCTAACAAATATCACTCTAATTATCACAATGCAAAGTAATATTCCCATGCATTATCTTCAAGTCATCCATCACTCACTCTAGCAATATTTCCTCTTTGATAACCTTTCATTGAGGCCTCTTGGAGGAACAACCTATTTGGATAACAACCTTTAGATTAGATGGAGCATTTTTCATCATAGTCTATGGATTCAATCCCTAGTTGGCACATGGTAGCTTGATTTCCTATTATGAGGATTGGATAATTTTTAGGGATTCTTGGGGCATTCAAAATGTTCTTGTAGGGGGTAGCTAACCCATTGGAGTACTTTTCTTTGGAGGATAAATGGAGCATGTGCTTGTTATGAAGTGGTGTAAAATTTCCTAAAATTTCCTTACATAGCTACAACATCTTGGAGTCATTATTATGGATGAATTGTTAATGGAGCATGACACATATGATCTGGAGTAGAGATCTCACTTGTGTTGCCTACAATGGATCTTATAGGTTGCTTGTAAGGGATTTCACCCAAATAGTATTGTTGGAATTATTCATTACCCCTAATTTAAATAAAGGAAGGAGAGAGTCCTTTTATAAAAAAATCATCACATCACCATTTGTACACTTCTTTTTCTACTTGTCTTCTCGGAGAGATTCACTAGGGTTTCCTGATGAACCCTGTAAGGAGAATCTAATGGAAGGAAAGGATGATTTATTGGTTGGACTTTTCTCTTATGAGTAGGGTTTTCTCTTATGGAGGATAATTTGGTGATGATAATCAATTTCTCTCTCTTATATATTCACTTGTACTTTATTTTCTCTATATCTCTTAAGGAATTAGGGTTTCTTGGTATTCTTGTGCATCTTAGTGTTCTACGGTTAGGGTATTACCCCTAGAAATTGGAGATTAGGGATTTGAGAGAAAACCATAGGGTGGATTTTTGAAGAATAAGAAGAAGAGGAGGAGGACATGTTGACTTGGAGGATTTGTTGGAGAGATTCTTACACATTGTATCTTCTTGGTTGAGATGGGGTTTAGTGATTTACCCTAGCTAGGTCTTTTTGGATGATTGGATTTTTTTACTAACTTGGAGAGAGGGTTATGGTATATGATTTTACATCATCTTGAGATAATATATGAATTTTCCAACTATTCATTTATTGATCCATTTGTAGAGTTGAATTTTAAGATAAATGTTATTTATGCTTTTCTATTTACAATGATATGTGGTTTGTTGAGTTGACTTAAATTAAATTAGCAAATTGTTAAGTGATTTAACATCTAAATGAATATAATATTAGGATTCATTTACATATGTTATACCATTATTTTATTTATTGTTTTTAAAGTACATCTTCAGATCTAGTTGTTGGTTGATAAGTTTTCCTAGAATAGCTGGAAACGTATGTCTTGATTTGATATATTTTCTCCTTTAATTGTAATGAACTATGAGGCTAATAGAAATGAATTATTGCAATCTTTCCTCTGCTGTTTGGCACTTCTAATTTACAACATTCCTAAAGGCTGAAAATTATAGGACTGTAATCTAAGAAATATTCACATAGAAGGTGAAATTTCAGTTTTGAATTAATTTCTTAAGTGCATGAAACTTCTACATGGTATCAAATCCTATTATGGTTGAAATCACTCCTAAGTAAGAGGGGGTTTGTATTTAATCTAGTATTCATGGGATGGGAACTTGACCTAGTTGAGTTCATTGGGTATGAAACCCTAGTTTGCTTGAGATGAGCACTTGTACCTATGAAAGGTGTTAATGGGATTCTCTCATGATGAAATATGTTGGATATTCTATATTGATGGATTTTATGGATGCATTTTTATCTGGTGTGATGCTTATGATGACCTATGATAGGTGGTTGATTTGTTCCAATGGTTGTCGATAATAAGTGGTATATCTATGTGATTTTTTACAAGCATGGTTATACTATGGAGGACTTGATATATGTGGATAATTTGTTCTGGTATATACAAGTTTGATTTTCACTTGTCATAGGAGGAGAATATCATCTTCAAATTACATATTTTTGAAGATGGATATGGATTTGGTATATTTTTTTTCACCTAACATTGTGTCTAGTGTTAGATGGTTTGTGGGCATACAACATCAAGACATATGGCATATTAAATATCATTGTTCAACACATTTTTAGATCCATAGGGACGCATGGTTGAGGAGTTTAATGTTGAATCCACCTATTCTATGAGAGGATTTGTGTTTAATATTGTAACTTCAAAGGATATTCTAAATGTAATGTACTGATGTAACCCAAGGGAGATGTTATTATTCCTCTGGCGGGGTGTTAGTATTGTATTTCGTCATCATAGATTCATGAGGTAAAGCCTCCATTGTAATTCGGGGCAATAGTACCCTAATGAATATAATATACTATTGTATTAAGTCTTCCTAAGTGAATTTGTCCCACTTAGTTAAGTGGGACCGACTTGTTAGGTTAAATGTCAAGTGAGAAAAAGAGTATAAATAGAGGAGATGTGTTCCTCTTTTGAACACACAATCACTTTTGCACAATGCATGGGAGAGAGAGAGAGACACATATCTGCTGGAGGGAGGTGCACCTGTATGGCGTCTCGTCTTTTACTTTTTATACATGTCAAAACCCCAAAATTTCACAAAAATTTAAAATTTTTAATGTAACATAAAATGTCTATAGTCGCAGTTTGATAACTACTAGCAGCTAGCGAAAAAATGAAACAGTTAACAAAAGTAGTGATTAACTTCAACACATAAAAACTAATACTACTTTAATTTTGATATGTTATGTATATGACCTGCATTCAGTTGCTTCTAGTTGTACTGATGATTTGATTTTGTCAAGTAGGTGAGAAGTTATGTTCTAAACTGGGGCTTACTCAGCAATTGCTAACTCATTTGGATTTTTGGATCTTACAGGTTCAATAGGTAAATTTTTGAACAGATAGGAGTTTGTTAAAGCATTAAATCCAGATGCACTTCTTTAGCATATATAAAATGCTAGACTAAAAATTGATTATTAGAGTTCAAGAATGCTAAGAGGTAAAGTAATTTGCTTTGTCGTTTTTGAATCTATGATTGTATTTTAAGTTTAGTAGTAAAGACGATTATCCTTGAAATACTACTGTCTTTCACCAGCATGTCTTTAAATTTATAAGCCACGTTCCTCACAAGTTTTATTGATGTGCATAGAACTCATAATTTTATATAAAGACGCTTTTACTGAAACAAGTATTTACTGCTATTGCTATGTCTAGTATCTAAAATGTTGCTTTATAAGCATGAATATCAATCTAACGCCTTCAAAGGAAAAGCTTACAATAGATTACTTAGCTCCACACTTAATTCTGCTCTAGTAAAGAAGAATTATCAGCCTATTATTGTATACATTTATAAATGTTCACACTACTACATTTTGACCAAAAATCCGACGGTCGTATTGTCGGAATTTCGACACTTCCCTGTCGCATGTACGACACTATGATTTTTTTTAAGCGTCGGTGGATTGTTGTCGGTTATCCGACATCTTTACAATTCGTCGGTTAAACGACAGCTCAGTTTACTGTCGGTTAAATGTAAATCATCAGTTATCCGACATGTAAAGCGTCAGTTAAGCGACGGTGGAGAAATTAAAAAAAAAAACTACACTTACAGGCCGTCGGTTCACCAATGAAACCCGTCTATTAACCGACGGATTATGAAACTTAAACGTCGGTTAAGCGACAGTATTGAATTTAAAAAAAAAAAAAATCACCTACAGGCCGTCACTTAACCGACGACTATAAGTGTTTAAAAAAAAAAAATACAAATGCCAGACAACTAATGTCAAGACAACTATTTCCAGCCCAAGCAAATTGTATTGTAACAACAGCAATAGTACCTTTCAGTCAAGAAATGATGGTGTCCATATGCTTATATTTTTGACAAAGATATTATAAGAAAGTTCCAATTTCCTTCCTAAATTCCTCAAAGTAAAAATGTTTGTGAAATTACTGTCAGAACAACTTGGTTATTGGTTCATCATTTGGCATGCTGCAAATAATCAATGGCATCATTTTAGGAACATAAAAACAGACTATATCTGAAGTTGACATGATTTAAATTTGCATAACACTTGACAAATATGGAGGGATATATTATATTGTGCTGTCGAAGAAGCATGCCAGTACCTGTAAAATATATAGAAAAGAGTCTCTTGACTGAATTTTGTGAAGTACCCTGGCTGTATGCATTCAAATTCAAATTCAGTCATATAAAACAAAGAAGAAAACAACACAAACATATTGATGGTTTCTTAGATTATAAAGGCTGCTCACCTGCAACCTAAGAGCTTGTTGAGAATAGCATTGTGGCAATGTATACTCAGGCTCACCTTTTGCGGGCCCATCAGCCCAAGGAGAGGCAAATGTCCTATACAGATTATCTCTTGAGCTTAAATTTAATCCTAAAGTTGTCAGATCTATACCCAATGCTAGGGTTTTTAAATCAGGTTCACTCATCCTGATCACACTGAGAAGTCCTAGCAATCCAAAAGCATCAGGAGCACCTTGAAGTCCACGCATGGATTTCAGCAAATGCTCCTTTGATGGCAGATTAACTGATGGGACATGTCGAAACTGAGAGTGATTATGATGATGGGGATGTGGATGGTATTGCTGAAGAAGATGATCATATGAGCCTATGCCAAGAATTATATTTGTTGGAACCCCAGACCTCAATCCAGGAACAACCTGGAAGCAGCCACATAAAAATTAAATTGCCAAACTGAATTCAAGTGGATTCAATTTGGGTTTGGAGAGTAAAGAGTTACTTTTACCTGAGAATGGTATGAAGCTTGACCATGGGTAGATGGAAATAGATCAGTGCCATGTAAATGCATAAGGTCTGCAGAATTGGCAATAGCTGCAAATGACCCTCCTGCACCATTTGTTGGTAATCCAGATCGAATTTCTTGTTGCTGCTGCTGCTGGTGATGAGAAGCATATGACCCTCCCAAAGAAAATCCAGCAGATCTCCCCATCTAAACATGGTACAAAGTTCAAACAAACCTAAATATTTAGTAACCATGATTACCAATAAAAAATTCCACCAAAAAGACATCAGACCAATTGCATCTAAGGGAAAGATATTAAAGCATGGAACAGAAAGAAGGAATTCTAACATTCTGACCAATGGAATTCAAAATACTTACCTAGTAATGGTGTGACTGCATCAATGCTAAAGCATTTTCATGATGATATTTCTGATGCAAATCCATTGCAAAATCCACATTACCTCCTACAGGTAGAAAAGACACAAAAGAGACCTATTAAATACAAAATGACATGAGCATGGAGAATAAGGAATTTCAGTTGGAACTGTAGGACACTTATTCAACAACAAACAAATTGAAATGTCTGAAGATCTATGTGTAGTCAAAAAATGACATGATTGTGGAACACTCAACTACATACAATCATTACAGAATATTATGAGGCATCTATTAAAATGTTAAAGATTCCTAGCCAATATACGATGTTTTGTATACATATTTGTAATGTTTTTGTTGTTTCATGTCATATTTTATAAAACTGCAACATATTTTACAATAGTTTTTCCAGATTTTTCAATCTTATAACTAGGAACACAGTTGAATATATGACATGGACAGACCCATGCCTGTAAGCATTTTGGGATCTCGAAAGCATGCATCGAAGGTTCAAAAAGTAGTCATATACTATCAACCTCGACACATGAAAAATTTGCAAGGGCCTTTCTAAGAGTCAAAAGTACCCAAAATATAGATGTGGACCATTCTAATATATAGATTAATACAAGGGATAGTTGAAAGACCATGTACAATGTAGGTGAATAATTTAATAGGTAAAAATCAAGGCTTTCCAATACAAACACATGGAATGGACTACATAGCAGTATATTCTAAAATATGGAAATCATATTATTTTAATTTTTAGAGCACTCCTAACCAAGCAATGAAAAAGGAATGCGTTCATTCCCATCAGGTTAACTCGTAAAGACAACAGATGCTGCTTATATAAAAAGCCAAATACGAACCTTTAAAACCCGGTAATGCTGGGAAGTCCTCATTTTGAATGTTGAACTCTTGGTTTTGTTGAGCAAGAGAATTCACACTAAGAACTTGATTTCTTATTGAAGCTGCAGACCACTTATCACTTGTTAGTTGTCAACATGAGCTAAAAGACAGCAAATACAAAAACATGAAGAAAATGAGATAACCAAAACCCACCTAACTGCCCTTGTGCCCCTCCACTAGAATTGGGGCGAGAAGTTAACGAGGGAAGTCATTGATGTCAAACTGTGCACTATCATTTGAACTGAGATCATTTGCAAGTCCCATGGAAACTTGATGACCATTTCCCATGATGGTTTTCCCGGTATTAGCTGCTCCGAGAGAACTTGAGAATGTATTACCAAGTAGAGAGACCACCTGAGTTGTTGCTGAAAAAAGGAGACCACTTGTATCAGGCTTATATCATGTAATGATTATTATTAGAATGCACGGTAATAATGCTTTTACCTTAATAATAATAATGCTTTGATGTAATGATAGCTTATAGAATGTAGAAGGATAACAACTCCTCCCCTTTTAAAATATAAGTATCAGGATTTTGAATACACAAACTATTTTCGAGACTAAGTCATAGAAATGTATCACAAATATAAAAGTTTCAATTAAAACTACCCTCATAAATTAGAGGCCGACTATTGCAATCAAAACAAAACTCACATAGAAATTTCACTCCGACACTTAAAATTAAATCTTTCAATTCAAAATTCAAATTGCAGATACAGATCTCATTCAAACCCTCTTCAGAATTGGTTTGTTAAATTCAAAGTTAGACTCTTACTTGTTCAACTGTCTGTGGTTATTTGTAGCAGGTCAACTAACTTGATTCTGTGAATTCCTTGCCCTATTCATGGTCTAGGTTGGCTTTCTTCTCAGCCTGCAGTCTGCATGGCCTTTACTAACCTCAAATTTTTGGTCCTGTACCAGCATTCTCTGCACCTAATCAAATGACAATTCTTCTTGTCTCTATTTCTCCCCTAATGACTTTGTTATCTCCTGGTGGTTTTAGTTAGAACTCTTCATGTTTGACTCTTCTGACAGATCTCTTGGTAGCACTTCTTGCAATTTTCTCAGTTTCTGTTGGTAATTCTTGCTAGTGTAATGTTGTATGATTTAATGCGTGAATATATTTATCTGGGATACTTTTGTGTTACAATTTTGTCTTTACTTTCTTCTCACATTTGACATTTTATGTACTTGTAGGTTGACAGTAGTGATTTCAGTGCAGATGATCCAAATGGAGTATTTGACATTCCTAATGGACTAGCTCATTTCCGAACGAATATGGAGGAACTCCTTATTGATATTTGTCACCTTTTAGGCCCAACACAATTTATTCAAAAGGTGGATTGATTTTTGTTGCTAAATCTTATTCTATTCTGCCGGACAAATGATCCATGATAGTTGTTTTGTTGCTTCTGAAATCCACATGATTGAAAGTTATACTGAAATTACTAAGATATGATTTTTTTTATAAACTAATTTTACTTGAATGGCCTTTTGTAGTTGTAACATTTTTGAATCTGTTCTCTATGCTCTTATAAATTGTGACTTATAAACATAAACATAAAAAAATTACTTGAACTGCACATAATTTAGTGAAATAATTTTGAAGAACTCTGAGATTTCCTTTCTTAGTGGCTGGAGTCATGGATAGAGATGTTTAGAAACATCAAATCTGGGGCTTGTCAGATGACGAAAATTACCAAAGTTTCCAATTGCAGCCAAATGGTTTATATGCCACAAATGCTAAAGTATACTGTTTTATCCTTAGTACTTTTTGAAGACATGCAACTGCATTGCATTAATTTTAATGTCATAAATGGTTATGCTTTAAATAAGTCAGATCATTTGCAAAGGATTAGGTGCAGTAATTTGAGTTTCCCTTGTGACTTGTTCTGCATTGCTGTAACTATTTTGAATCTAGGATAAGGATCTTCTCATGATCATCAAAGTGACTTGAGAACACTTTACAAAATGGGTACTGCAATCAAAATAGTTGTATCCTTGCCTGCGGCAATTCATAGGCATTTTTGGAAGAGGCCACTAGCTGTTTTAAGTTTAGAATTTAACTTTTTTGGCAATTTTCCATATGCAATGCAAGGTATAAACATCTGCATATGAGGAATTTTGGTACATATTGTTAGTACTTGGGACGTTCTAAGGTGGTAATTAGAAGTTATAACTATCCCAGGCACATCTTTAAACCTTCTTTAGGTCTCAAGCAAATCTTGGCCTAGATGGTGCTCCCTCACTTGAATTTAAAGAAAGATAGCTGCCCTGAGCATTTCACTAACAGCTTTACATTAAAGGCTTTTAGCAGATTTAAAAGGAAAAAAACAAGGTACAGAGAGCTGGAAAAGATTGGCCAAGGTACTAGACATGAGGGGCTAGCAAGCTTCTCTGATCAGTGGCCTAAATTAGGCATGGAGTCCCTGGTTACAGAGCATAAATATTGAATGAAGGATTGGGCAATTTTACAATCAATCCAGTCCTGAAATAGCACATGCTATTGCTAAGCATACATAGTATGAATTCAGCAATATCTGACGATGAGAACAACTTGCAAGCCTAACATTTTGTATATCATGAAAATAATAAGGAGAAGTGTTGATCTGAGTCAAATTCCTTTCCTCTGATCTCTCTATTACACAAGACTACTTCACATGAGAAGCAAAGATCACAAAATACATTAAAGCCTCTATTGTATTTCATTTATTTCCAAATTTACATAAAAGCCTGACCATAGCTTGAAGTAAACTTCATTCTGAAATATGTGCCAATACGGTAGGCATGTAAGACACAGATCTAGACCAAAAAATCACCATGATAATATAGTTATTCACTACAAAATTACATTTTGGAACTTGGATATGGCACATACCGACTCTAATAGTTGATTAACACCCAGAACATGTTTGGCATCCTTAGAAACGTGCTCTTTACTATTGGCCTCACTTCCAAATAGTTCATGATGCATTTGCGCACCTGATTAGTCCACCGTTTCTGTCCATGGTTCAATTAGTCTAAGGGTTTGGACAGACAGTTTATTGCTCTGCTTATTTGTGTTTTGGAAATTAACATTTTTGGTAGAAGCTATCCTAGTATCATCTTTGAGGTTTGGTGTCGAGAATGGGTGGCTTTTTTCATTTTATTCATGTTTAATAAAGAAGGTACTATTCTTCCTTTGATGAGAAATGCATAAATGTGTCCTATTTATTCAAACCCATGGTGTGCTATACATTTTTGTTTGTTTTTGGAACCTTTGAAGACATAAATAACTATCTTAACCTATACACTGCATATCTCTTGCAGTATGATAAAGCAGAGAATGTTGAATCAAAGTTTGCAGAGCTCGAAAGGTTACCTGGTGATCTCAATTCCTAGGAAACATCTGTCAGCTACTCACTCAAGAACAATGCAGATCTGATAGCATGCAAAGTAGAATATTATCATCAATGTGGGGAGTATCAAAAGAGTTTTGAGTTAAAAACATTGTAAGTTTATTTGCAATGTGATATATGGACAAGATTTCTCTGGAAATGTGCTTTGCATCCTACTTTCCAATCTTTTGTGGAAATAATGAACTTGTTGCCTCTCTGATATGTGCAGGCTTTTTGAAAGGGATCCTTTTCATTTGAAATGCACACTAGTACATATTGCAACAGCCATGGAACTTGGCCACAAGAATGAGCTTTATCTTATGGCGTGTAATCTAGTGAAGTACTATTCATAGAAGTAAGTTCTACTAACCTTTCTTGATGATTTATGTTCTTGTTTTCCAGGTCCTTGGTTATTTCTTTGTTGTATATTCAAATTTTCGTTATTATTCTTGAAGAGAACCTCCTAGTAATTATTAAGTCCACTATACGAATGATTTCAATAACTGCCCTTTGGCATCTTACACAGTTGAATGAAACTACTGTCAGTTTTGGCACTCTCATAGACACACATTGTTGAAAGCTCGACATTGGTAAAAAATCACCGATGGTCTGTGTTACCCCACATATCGCATGGTTGTCCACATGTGATTTTTATCACAGATTTCATGGGGGTGACATGTTCATGATACCTTGGATGCTAGCTTATGGATGTTCTTGGAGATTTGATGCCTTGGATGCTAGCTTATGAATGTTCATGGAGATTTGATGCTTTGTATTCTTAATGTTTGATGAGGGTTTGGATGCTTATTGCCATATGATATATTGATGTTGCTCCTCATTTATGCATCATAGATATTTCTTGCTAAGTGCTTTGATGATTTGAGTGCCTTCACTTCTATGGAGGGTGTATGATGCATTTTCCCTTGAGTGCTCAAGCATTTTTGGAGTAATTCATGATCTACGACATGTTGTGGATGAGTTCCCTTGGAGTGCCCTTGTATTTATGCATGACTAGAAAATGGTTTTTCATGCCCAAGAGATATCTGAGGAGCATAAGGAAGCAATTCAAACCTGCCAGGATGTGGTTCCAAATTACTTTAATCTATGTAAATGGCCCAATGTGACCCACAACTCTCCTTGGATGAAATTATAGAACCTATAAAGGTAATCGGTAAAGATAACTTACCATCCATGTACATTTTATAATGCCGCAAGGAATTTCACAAGGCCTGATCTCTATAAAATATAGCCGAAAACCTTAGGGAATCAGTCATGGCAGAGATGATTCACAAAGAGGATATAAAAATGATACCACAAGGAGGCAATCCTAAACAAATTTCAAGCTGAGCTGGTTCCCTATCACATTACCTAACATTTCATACAAGACTTTACTCAAGTCACTGACAATGAGGATTTAGTACATTTCAACTCAGATTGTGAGGATGGCCTCAAAGGAATCTGATAGGAAACTATGGGAGGAGTGAAGGCAATTAATAATGGATTTATGACAGTCCATGACATAAGTTTCAGCACATTGAAATGAGCAAAAAGAAAGAAAATAGAGGCATTATCGAATGAAAAACAGAAGAGCTCACCTGCACAATTGCAATATGCAAAATGCGGCCTCGAAGACCAACTGCAATTGAAGCAACTACCATAACTACCTGTCCAGTAAGGAATCGAAGAACCATTCCAAATATTGTGTTTGATTTCCCACATGCTATAAGTCTTGTTTGAAGATCCATGAATAAGCCTGTCATCCAAAAATTTATGTGAATCATTTGCAGTAAGCTCTGCATGTTTTGCTCAAAAAAAAATTGAGAAGATTCAGAATTCCAACAACTAGAAATACAGTTCCACTCCTAATGTTATTTCTATAGTCCTTATAGCCATTGGCCAATGCCTGCAAAATTGCTCATAGCTCTAGGACGTTGGAAACTGATGGAAGTAGTCTAAAACATAGCATATGAATTAAACCAGAGCCTATGCAGTCTATCCAGAGTCAAATACTCGTAAGCTGGAAACCTAACCAGAACATAAAATTTATTTGTATGCAACATATAAAGCATTGCATGGATTATTTCCTGTCACATTCTCATTCTGCTTATTTCTATTGCGTCCAGAGAATATGATGCAAGACTGCATCCTCATTGTGTCCCGCATTTCATGTCCAAGCAATGAAGATAGAGCCCTTGACAATTTGACAAGAGGTCGAATTTTATCGGATATCAAATAAGCAACAGATCCTTTTGTAATAGACAGTCATAATGGCCACCCTTCCTGTGGCTTCGATATCCATGTGTATTTAGAAATAAATAGTGCATCTCTCATAGTACAATGAAATTATATATCAATTTTGAAAGTCCACAAAGATATTTCAAAAAAAACATGCCGATTGCTCCACAGTTATTAGCAGAAGTTGGGATGCATCTTACAAACTCATCACCTCAAATGATCTCCAGAGTGAAAAAGATCTTTCATTTCTGCTTCAGGAGCATCCCGGTTAATGTATCACCAAAGCCAAAAATATCTCAAAAATAGTGCCCTTCAGTTAATCAGAATTATCTGATTTCTGTGTAGATTGGTATCCCTAAGTTTGGTCTTGCTCTTCTATGTTACTGTTAGAGGCATCTGACTCTTGACTTGGTGCATTCCATCTTTTCCCTTCATGTTTCAATCATCCTTGAATTGTGCAACAGTTTGTAGAAGTTCCAACTGTAGAGATGGACAATTCTCCTTCAAGTATTCGAACCCCTCTAACTTCATGACTTCTGCAGAAACAAATCAAAATGAAATTTTTAATAGCATCGACTAATTGATGTTTCTCAACAATATAAACTCCTATGTTTAGTTTATAATTAATTGAAATATACTGCATACCTTCCAAGTTTGTCGCAGCAAATTTAAGGCATGCAGATTTGAGTTGAGAAGCCTGGTAACGCTGGGCCAGTTCAAGAATTTTAGCAACAGTGTTCATAGTTATTCCCTATGATATTCTTGACTCACACAAGCACCTTAACTGACACAGACCATACCGATCTGCTGCTGTGAGCAAATATTCAATCATTGTCTCAGGTGTCAAAAAGCAAGGGGATGGATCAGAAATCTCTCCTAAATCTGCATGTTCCTCTAAATATGGAACTGTATCTTTGTAAATAAAGTGTAGCATAGCCTGCATTGCATTCAAGAGAACAAAGGAGACACATTCATGAGAAAGGAGACAATAATTTAAGGAAAAAAATTACAAGCTCAAGGCAAATACCCAATCTTACAAAATTAAAATAAAGAGAAAGCACAATTCCATAATCATAGGAAGAATGAAAGCTCACCTTAAACACCTCTGGCCTTGTGCCTTCGATGCTAATTTATTTGTCATTCCACTCCCCAAAGGACTCGAAAAACATGGATTTAAATACAGGGGAACGTGCTGCCAGAACAACTCTGTGGGCATGAAATTTTTCCCCTGATACATCAAATGTGACATCCGCATTTTCAACATCTTCAAGTAGTTCCCCAAATTGTTGACCCAAGTTTGATTCAGGGATGTGAATATAGTGCAATCTGGGGCCTTGAATAGCAGAAACCACAACCCCAACTGTACAACATATTTTCAGAGTATCGTCCTTCACAAAATTTGATGATTCTAGCATAGCTCGCCTGAAGAAACGCTTGTAACCCCTAAAGATCCCCAAGAGGGTGAAAATAAAAAAAAAAGAGAGTAAGTGGTAACCAGATTAAGCCGAGGCCACCAGGAGTTTGAGGTCTCTGACCTACAAATCCACATACATACCTATGCCATGAACTATAAAAGCCATCGGAATCGGGCACTGAAAGGCAATAGAAATTGGAACCCGGACCATTTATAGGACCACCAGTGGGGAATTGTATTGCAAAGTTTGGTGTGTTGTTTAGGTCGTTTTTAATTGTTTATGAGCATAATTTTTTTATTTTAACCACGAAAAAATGTCCTTTATATCATCAAATATAAAAAATAAAAAGTATCCATGGTACATTCAATTTTTCAACTTTTCAAACCAATGAGAATGACAAGAATTAGATTTGTAATTGAGTTGTGGATGTTGATACTTTTGTTGGGATAGATTTTACATGGGTTGAAGATGGGTATTGTGGTAGTTTTCTCTCTAGTGTATTTAAATATTTAGTTATAAAGGTACTCAAAAGGATTTGTAACATGGTATTTGGTGGGTATATTGTCATATTTAATATTAAACCCCCATTATTTATAAGATTAAGTATTGGATTTATTAATAGAAAGTGGAGGGACATTCATGTTCAAGGATCCATGGTGAAACAACCTTGACTAGGTTATGTCCTACAATTTTGGGAACATCGAGTATGTGTTAAAGAACAACTTCCTCAGAGGTCATGATTTGTACACAAAGTATCACAATATTTTGAGTGGTGGGATCTTCAACTCAAATTTTGAACAATGGCGGGTACAAAGGAATATTGTTGATGGTCACTTCAACTCATAGAGATTTTGTTAATTCATGGTAGTGTATTGACATTATGTATCAATACGAGGCTTATATATACATGTCTATAGAAATATGTGACAATAAAAAATCTATCCATCTAAAATAAAAATAATCTGTCATTTGTATATTGTATACATTGAAAAATGAGTTGTTTCTCTTTGTGTATTATTTACATTGAAAATTCTCTTTTTTACTGTGTACATTGAAAATGGGTGGTTTCTCTTTTGTATTGTGTATATTGAAAATTAGGTGACATCTATTTTTTTATTAGTTAGGGTTTTATTGATGGTAGTAAGATTGTGTATGATCTTTCATCCTTGTCGCAATTAAATCTAGCTTTTTTGAATTGTGTTTGGCCTAGTTGGCCCTAGTTGGTTGTCAACTTTGGCATACGGATTGCAACGAAGATTTCAATAGATACCCACTAGCCTAATAATTGTACCAATGTTCATGGTTGTAAAAAAGATAACTTTGGTAGCAAGAATGGTACCACTAAAGGTGTCAATATAGTTTATCCCGAAGGTGTACTACATGGTACTATTGAACCTAATGAAATCACTATTGACACCTTTGTCTTTCAATATGACATACTATAATATGTTTCAATAATAAACCCTTTTGGATTATTTTTATGGGAATTCCCCCCCCGAACTTCTGATTGTGGGATAGGTCAAATAGGTTTGGAAACCATATAACTATATATCCACATTCACATCTTAACTAGAGGATAACTATATATCCACATTCACATCTTAACCATATAACTATATCTTCCAACACTAGCACACATTAGTAGGACTTAAGCTTTCAATGTTAAATAGTTGACCAATTAAAGGCGGCATCGCTTAAGCGACGCTTAACTGACGGTTATGAGAATAGCTGTCGCTTCACCAACGCTTGTGGCCACATTTACAAAAAAAAATGTATCCTTGTGATTTTTGGTAAGTTTAAAAAGAGAAATCCATGCGCCGTCGGATTTTTCCGTCGCATTTTGGATTGAAATGTAGTAGTGTCATTTGCACAATAGTTGTGAAGTTACGATTTCGATCTTCCAAGTTTAGTCATAACACAAGTATTGTAGCAAAAAATTACATTACCATATCATTTATTAATCTTACTAAGTGATACTATCTTTAACCCTGGATAGTCTTACTATCTTTTATTTACCAAGTCTAATCTAACATTGGTTTGATTATAAGAATTTTGTTCTTTATGGAAACCAAAAGATCACTACTTCTAAGAATTTTATCTTACACCATGGCACTATAGATTATATACAAATGTAAGAGCTATTCTAGGGTGCAAATACTATCTACTTTTACTTACATATAGTTGATTTATAAACTAATTTCTTACCCACCTGTGTTTTTATAACACTAGTTCTAATAACATAGTCATGTATCATAATGTTTGTATAAATGGTCAATAGTAGTACTATCAACTCATGATCAAGGCCACATACTCTACTATTGATCTTTCCATAAATGTTTTACCAATGAAAGACTACAAGGTTTTCATAAAATAAAGGATAACGATGCAAACATATGTCTTGTTCTTTACCATTGCTTGACTTTATTGTTTATCATTGTAATGATATGATTTTGACTTTATAACTAACATTATCATTGTGGCTATTATTTAAATCATTGGAAATAACATGTTTTATCTGACAGTGCAGGAGACTATAGTGATCGACCCACTGCTGAGTAAAAATTTCAGTGGGCACGTGGAGAAGCCTCCACCATGCAATGAACAATTTAAAAACTTGCAACGTAACCCTATCTTCTTCATTCTTCTATGAGGGTTTGGCTTTGCATTGTCTGGTTTCTTTGCGGCCATGGGAGGCTCGCTGTTTACGTTTTATAGCTCCATTTTGGGTGTAGTGAAGTGCTGTAACTCTTGTATAAGAGTTGAGTGATACATAGCTCGTATCTTGGTTTCCTTCTGCAAGCATTGCATCGCTGTGGGAGTGGTTTCACTATGTTAGTAGTTTAGAGTGTTGGTTCTTAATGTTTCCCTTGCCATAGCTTTTAACCTGCTCCATCGTTGGTGTAAGTTTGGAATGTGAACCCCGCTGCCTCTGTCACAGGTTAGCATGAGGGTTTGTTCTTCAAGGTGTTGTTCATCGTGCTTGTTCGATTCCTCCCCAGCTCTAGATTTCTTCACCTTCAGGTAAATATTTTACCATACTATTATTATAAAATTCAAGTTACAGTTTTAGTATTAGAAAATATAGCTTCTAATTAAACTCTTCGGTCTCGCTTGCAGGTTACGGTTTGTCTTCAGGCTTGGAAGAATCCTCTCCAACGCTGGTTGTCTTCATGGCCAAACAGGTAAGCCCTAGTTTAACGCGGCATCTCCCTTCTTGCAATGGTTAAAGGAAAAAGGGTTACAGTTGGAAAGGAAGCACGGCTTCGGTTCGTCCAATGTTTAGATGCTTAGTTTTAGTTATTACTTAGTTTTTGTTATTAAAACCCTTGCATGTTGTAGGGTAGCTCTAGCTTATATGCTGTGACTTGTATTCATCTTTTCTTGACCTGTAAAAAGGATTTACAGCCTTATGGCTTGGTAATATCATGCTCTGTTTCCTAAAGTATGGAGGTTTCTCCTGTACTCATGGTTTTCAATTGACTTCTGTTCCGAATACTCTATTATTTATACTTGGTCTTGTAAATGATATTACTGTAAATTAGGTTGTTCTTCTTCACTGTCAGTGAAATAGATTTACAATTAAAGATTTCTCTTGTAAATAAATAAGGTTATTGTGAAGACTGTAGCTTAGTAGTAAAGTAAAATCTATAAATTTATATTTATCAGTTAGGTTAGAATAGCTAGGGTTTACTGGAAGAGAACCCTTGTATAGAGGTATTCTTAAATTAACTATTAAATGAGCACTGGTTTCTTGTATTTCATTATTACAGAAGTATTGATGTTATTTAACCTATTTTTAAGAAGTATTTTTTTTTTAAATAAAAGAGTTTATAAATATATAATGAGTTCTTGAAATCAGACTGTAATTAGTCTAACACATAACTTACAGTCTTCTAGTTTAATTTGTTTACTAAGTTATCATAGTATATGTTTAAAATTTTTATAAATTAATTTATAAAAAGATAAAAGAAAAACTAGGGCTTCAACCCTCAGGTTTAACTTGCACAGGTTATATAATTATTTCCTGAATAAGTAAATTATTAGTTTTGCTCTATTTAATGTTTATAAATACATTTGAATTTGTTTACTGTTCTGTAACTTAGAAATTATTCAGAGCTTTGTAAATATTAGAATAATAACTCTGTAACTTTGTTTACTTTTTATAAATAGATGGTTTGTAAACATAACTCTAGTCTGGTTTACATTAAATAATAGTTTAAGATAATAGATTTAAAGGATACATTGTGTGGTTATTACCTTGTTTATAAACCTAACTATACCTTCTATAAATTTTTATGGTATCAGTATACTTTTACTATAACTCTAGTGTAGTTTTACTGTTTCTTTTCCAACATTTTTATTTAGTTATACTCAGTAAAACAGTAAACATAAATAAACCATAACATTGTTCTTTTCATACTAATTTAAACATTGAATAAATTACTCTGCTATCTATAGATACAGAATCCTATCTATTATTTTCATTCTCTTATGAAGTTCTTTCATCTACTTAAAGCATTCTAACTGTGCTAAAATACGACCTGGTTTCCAGGTGTGGAAAAACACAGTCTAGAAATTTATTTTCATTCCAAAACATTATTTTTCTAAATCAGCTTCATTTCTTTAATAATCTAATAAGAATACTAATTCTAACATTTCACAAACTGAACTTTAACATTCATATATTAGTCAAACTAAGATTTATTTAACTAACACAGTAAAATAAAATAACATAGAACCTATTAAGGACAGATGACAACGACTTTAGGAGGCCGTTCCTCCCTACCAATCTCTTGGAGAGCGCTCAAACAACACTTCCTCAGGACCCTCAAGCTTGTTCCTGGTCTTATTGGCTGAGAACTGGTGGAAAATGCAAACAGCAGAACCCTCTGTCAACTGACTAGTTCAATATCTTAGTAAAACACTTTGCTTTCAGCAGTATGATCTTCAGCTTAAAAGCTGCAACTAGATCAATCAGTAGTTACCCCCTCAAACACTTTCCATATTTTCCTTCCATTGAATTTCTCTGAAGTACATTCATTCAACCTGAATGATCACTTCTCTAGAATGAGCAGCCTCAGCTCTCTTCAGTGGAAATTTTTATAAAGATTGCCTAGGTCTTTTGGGTCAGTTTCACTAATTGAGCCACCTGCTTTGATTCCACTTTCTTGGGGAATCATGACCCCAAATGTAGGGAGGTTTCCACCTGCAACTGTTGGAAGTGGTTTGAGGATGTTTCCACATGTTATTTTACTCTCCACCCAGTCTCCTCCGCCAATTTGACCAGTAAACACTATTTTAACAACTCTCCTAAGTTGTTGTCTCCTCCTTTATTTATTTATAAATAAAACATTTAGAATTACATTAAATATCCTTGACCCTGTTGAGTCATCAATTACAACTTAGCATAAAATTTAACATATTGTCCTCAAATAATATAAAATTGTTTTTGCAAAATTGGGGTATGTGACAATACATCTTATACAGAGGAAGTTTTGTTGGGTTTTATTCCCCATGAGGGTTTCCCAGGATAAATATGTGTGTTCTTTTGTGTGGATGTGTTTGTCTATATTTTAGTGATCTTTGCTTATGGTTATGTTGTTATGATGCTAAATGTTATAAGATCTGATTTTACCATTAAAAACTTAACAATTTAGATCCATCTAATTTCATATTTTTTCCTTCAAGTAATTTTCTTGAGTTTAATTCTAATTTGTTTGTTCCTAGTTTGAAGAACCATACCTTTTTAGTGTTCTATATAGAATATATACAATTGATAGCTTATTTTGAGTAATAGTAATGCACCATCAATGATTGTAGTCTAGCAAGTCCAAAGAATCTATCTAGAGGGGTGAGAGAGGGTGACCTTTATAGTTAGTTGTTGATCTAGCGGCATGTGTGCATTTCACTTAGAGGTTGGTAGGTCCTTATAGTTTTGAAGAGGCATATATAGAGCATGTATGGTGGGATTCCATGGAGATAGGTTCAAAACCTATGACACGAAGGCATAGACAGGTTGAACGTATGACACGAAGGCATAAATCACATTTTCAATAACCTTGATTAACAAGAAGATCGATCATTTGATAATTTACATGCATAATTGGGTAAGAGGATAGGATCACCAATAATGGAATGATGACTAAATTTTTTTGTATCGATATGGAGGTGAAAACTACTTGCCCAAAAAACAAAATTTGGTTAGCAAATTTTAATCATAAGCACTGTAATATCATAATGTTTTATTCAGATCGTTATTTGGTATTTCATTTGGACCTTCATTCGATCCTTCATATAGTCCTCCATATTGATTTTGCTGTAAAAATATGCTCCATGCTATAACCAAGTTCCACTGCTTACATTATCTTGAAAACACTTATCATTTGTTAGAGATAAATAGATCTATCACAAATAATGAAAAATAAAAACAATCTAATTTTTCCTAATTCCCCCCCCAAGCCAAAGATATGGCGTGTCCTCAAGCCATACAAGAGAGAAGAATTTATTGTTCCAGAAAATAAAAATTAAAGAGTTATATCATGCTGTTTATTATTTTGTAAGAAAAAGAAAAACTAATTAGTAAATGGAAATGATTCAGATATGTATATTCATGAAAAATATAACAATGCTTATAAATACCACTTGAATGATAATAATATAACCAAAAGAATGCCACATGAAAAGCTAGTCATCCATGCCTTATTTTAAAGATATTTTGTCATCACAAAATATTTAAGTTTACCCTGGAGTATGTGAGATTTACAGCTATGGGTCCCATTTCTAGGATAATGACATCCTAGGTATTAGATGGCCAGGGTCAAGCCCAAATTACAGCCATTCTCAAATGACATTATAAACAATTGGCCATCACATGTTTATTCATAAATTCTAAAAAAAATTCTTTATATTATCATTGTTTTACGAACTATGTGCATAGTAGTGCATTAACCAGATCTCTTTTACTCGGTATTGCCCCGCTGCCAGCAGGCTTGTTCAATAATCCGACAGGTTTACCTTGGTACCATGCAATCATAGTCCCGCTGCTAGCAAGCCTGTTTAGTACCCTGACGGGTTTACTTGTATTTATCGAGCTTCCGTGTTTTGAGTTTTTACTTAGCATTGACCCACTGCCAACAGGCCTATTCAGTACCCCGGTAGGTTTGCCTTGTATAATGATATTAAATATGTGGAAGCCGATTGGTACTAGAGCATGTTAAGTTTTGATAGATACATAATTCAATTTTGTAAAATAAACTTATAAGTAATTTCATAATGGCTTTAACCATAAACAATGTCAAAAGAAAATAACTTAAAGTTGTTCTTTAACCTTACAACCCATCTTCTTCATAAAAGAGAAGTAATGTTCCCCACAGGCAAAAATTCCACTTACTCTCAAGTTATCACCAAAATACATGAGAGACAAATTTCGATAACAAGTATAGGATGAACTATTAATCCGTAGGTGTAAAATGAGAGTGTGAAAAATATGATAATGAAGGTAGGTATGTCAAGCAAATGTTCAAAAGAGCAAATCAGAAATATACATGTCTGAATCAAAATACCACAAGCCATATGAATAATAGAAGAGTTGGTTACGAATGATATATAGAGGATTGTAAATTTTTAATTTTCACTATAAGCTGCAAATTTCAAAAGTACCTCAAGAAAGGTTAAGATACTTGATGAGTGTTTTAACATACTTTCATTTTCCAAGTAATACTCCATGAGCTACTTATAGAGATAAAATACTTGTAATCAAACTGCAAAACCGCTTATTAGATGATTCAATTTATTCATGAAAACATATATAACATCATAAAAAGAAAAAGAAAAAAGAAAAAAAGTCCATTGTAAGCAATTCATCAGAAATTACTCTTATTTATTCAAAGAAACAAACACATATTTACATATGTACAAGTGATGATAACCTAAAATACCTTTTTAAGGATCATGAGGAGGAGGGATAGCTTCCCCTTCAACTAATTGCATTTCATTCCATTGCAAAACATTCTGTATGAAATCCTGTTTAGATGTCGGTTGGTGATAAAGTCTGAGTCTATGTCCATTTACTACAAAGGAAATTTGTGAGCCATCAATTGTTTTAATTTTTACTGACCCATTGTCAAAAGCTATAACTACTTCATATGGGCCCCTCCAGCGGGTAGTTAACTTTCCTTTTTAAAATTTTAAACCGTGAGTCGAATAGTAGTTCCCAATCTCCAGTATTAAATTGCTTTTTCTTAATAAATTTATCATGCCATGTATTTCGTTGATTCTGTATTAGCATCGTTCTTTGGAGTGCATCTTGTATAATCTCATCTAACTCGTTAACCTGTAATATTCGTTGTTTATGTGCTTCATCCAAATCCATGACTAATTGTGCTGCCATATGAAAGGTTTTAACTTGAAATTCAATCTGTAAAAGAACTTCCTAGCCATACACTAACTCATAGGGGGTATGTCCGGTAGTGTTTCTCCATGCTATCCTATAGGCCCATAAAGCCTCCGGGAGTCTATCTGCCCAATCCTTATGATGTAAGTGAATGGTTTTGGTTAAAATGGCCTGTAATATTTTATTAGTTGATTTTACCTGACCATTAGCCTGAGGGTGATAAGGTGAATATTTGTAATGTCGGATGCCATATTTCGTAGTAAGTTCTTTCATTAATTTAGAAGTAAATTGAGTACCTTGGTCTGTGACAATTTATCTAGGTACACCAAACTGGGTGAATATTTCTTCATATATAAATTCTACCATTGATTTCTCTGTAGCCCTAAACAAAGATTAGCTTCTACCCATTTGGTGACATAGTTTGTGCAAACCAGGATATACTTCTTTTTACGAGACATGGGAGAAATCGATCCTACAAAATCAAGAGCCCATTTCTCAAAGGGTTCAATCATGACTTGGGGTTGTAGGGGTATCTGATAAGATGACATAGGTCTACCCATTATTTGGCAACTATCGCATCCTCTGATATATTTGGCAGCATCCTTAAAAATGTTTGGCCAATAATAACCAAAATGTAATACTTTGTATGTCGTCCTCTTATCATAAAAATGTCCTCCACATGGTCCATCATGGCATGCATGGAGGATGTCTGTCATTTCATCCTCTCGCATGCATCGTCGAATAATAATATCTGGACCAGTAATTTCTTAGGTTGAACTATAATAATAATAAGAAGAGATCGTTATCAACCTAAGAATAATTGGAACTCTGAACTATAATACAACGCTTCTCATGTGGGGGCAAATGGTTTAGTATTTTCCTAGATGCTAAATAATTGGCAATATCTGCAAACCAAGGGGTTTGAACATATACAACAAATAGATGTTCATTAGGAAAAGTGTCGTCAACAAGTTTAGTACCGTCTTCATGTTGAATATGGGAAAGGAAATCTGCTACTAGATTTTCTTTACTAGGTTGGTCAATAACGGTGATGTTAAATTCTTGCAATAGAAGAAGCCAACGGGTCACTCTACCATTGGTAATTGGTTTATTCATTAGAAATCTAATGGCAGAGTGATCGGTATGCACAAAAATTTCATAACCTGTAATGTAATGGAAAAATTTATTAATAGAATAAACTACTGCCAAAAAATCTTTTTCAGTAACAGTGTAATTTAGTTCGGCAGGAGTCAAATTATTTCTAATAAAATAAATGGCATAAGGTGCTTGTCCTTCTTTTTGGTCGAGCACTCCTCCTATGGCGGTATCAGAGGCATCGGTGGATATATGAAAAGGAAGGGACCAATCGAGACCCCTAAGTATTGGTGCCACTGATAGTTTATCTTTTAAAATTTCAAAAGCATTTTGACAAGATTCTTTCCATTGGAATTCTACATCCTTTGTAAGCAATTTAAACATTGGTGTAGCTATTTTAGTGAATTTTTCAATAAAACAGTGGTAACAGCCCACATGACCAAGAAAGATTCTTACCTCTTTTTTAGTTTTTTGAGAGGGAAGGCCAACAATCACTTCAATATTAGCAAGATCTACCTTAATTCCTTGGGAGGAAACATGGTGTCCTAAAACTATACCTTTTGTCAGTAACATTTTACATTTTTCATGACTAAGGGATAAATTTGTTTCTTGACATCAGATCAGGACCTTCTCAAGGTTGTCAAGAGCTTCTTGAAAGGTATTACCATAGGCCATAAAATCATCCATGTATACCTCCACACAGTGATGTATAAGATCAGAAAAGATTCCTAAGACTGCTCACTGAAAAGTGGCAGGTGCATTACATAGGCCAAAAGGAAAAAATCGATAAGTGTATGTTCCCCAAGGGCATGTAAAAGTGGTCTTGTCTTGATCTTCAGGTGCTATTAAAATCTGGCTGTAACCACTATATCCATCAAGAAAGGAAAAATATTGTTTACCTGAAAGGGTATCTGACACTTGATCAATAAAAGGTAAAGGAAAGTAGTCTTTAAGTGTAACTTTGTTTAATTCTCTAAAATCAACACAAATGCGCCATTTCCCTGTGATTTTGTTTGGGACTACTACTAAAGGAGACACCCATTTACTATCGGAGATAGGATAGATGAAACCAGCAGTGAGGAATTTTTGTAATTCTTCTTTTACTATATCCTTTAGAGCAGAATTCATCCTCCTCTGCCCTCCTCTGCGGCTGCCTTATAGGTGAAATGTTTGGATCCATGTAAATATGGTGAATACAAGTGTCAGGGTGTATACCCTTCATATCAATGTATTCCCATGCAAATTCTCCAGCTTGTTTTTTAATAACTTTAATAAGCTGTGCTTGTTGGTTTTCACTTAACCTTGTGTTTATATGTAGAAATTTTTCAGGGCCAACCTCACAAGGTATGGTATAGGGTCCTGTATGCTCTTCAATCATGAAGACACAAGGTGTTTCTATAAAAATTGAAAGAGCCATATTCTCTTGAAACTCATCTCCAAAAATCTAATCGAATTGAGCAAAAGACTGAGGAAAATCAGTAGTCAAGTTGTTGAATAAACAAACTGATTTAATACATTCTTAGTGGTCTACTCCTGAAGTGCCCAGGAGAAATCACTAGGAAGGGAGAGGTCATCAAAGTCCTCATCCCCAAAAAAACAATTTAACCACCATGAGTTTTCAGTTATTGGTTGTGCTGGGGGGTATAAGATAAGTCTCTGTGTAGACAACCCATTGGAAATATTCATCTCTCCATCCCTACATCCTATAAAATAATTGGAAGTAGCTAACCATGGTATTCCTAATATAATAGGATTCCATTTAGAAGGATCCTTTGATTCTATGACCATAAAGTCGACAGGGTATTCCCATGAGGTTATTGATACGATAATGTCATCCAGGACTCCAACATGTTTTACTGTAGTACGGTTTGCTAGTTCTAGGAAGGAAGGGGTAGGTCGGAGAAATTGTCCTAACTGCAAAACTTCTAAAACTGCGGTGGTTATCATGTTGATGGTGGATCCTAAATCGATTAATGTATTCTCTATGGCAGTGTTGTTTATAGTTATAGTCACTACTGGGGCTCCTGTATTGGTATATTTTGCAATCCAGGATTGATCTGTCATACATTCAGACATCTCTCCTATAACATGAATTGTGAGAGGGTCCTTTTGCTTCTTCTTTGGGTGTTTAATGCATATCCCCTTTATTACCTTGTTGTAGATTGGTATGTCCTTGATAGCTTGTAATAGAGGGATTTTTACACAGATATTCTTTAATTCATTCAAAATGTCATTATCCGGATGAACTACAGGTTTTTCTATCACTAGTCTTTCCGGGAATGGAGGAACTCTTTGCTCCTGAATAGTTTCTTGCGGAGGATGTACTGGAGCCTTCAGAATGTTCACATCTTCCAAAATGACATCATTCATGGGTTCATTTGAATCCTCTTCTTCTTCATTTGCTTCATGAATGATGACTGATGACTTGGGTTTATCATTCACAACTCTTCCAGATCACAATTGAATTTCATGTACATGTACAGTCGAAATAAGATATGATGGAAGAGTTTGCAACTCAATGTTGTTAAGAGCTTGAGTTGGTTTATTATTAGGGTTAGGTATCGATTGTGTAGGCAATAATGTCGGTTGAGGTGGATTTGTGTTCTGAAAATGATGAGGTTGTTGTATGATGAAAGGAACTGGAGGTACAAATCCAGGAGAAATTTGTTGGAAATTTGTTTGGTGCCGAGGATAAGGATGATTAGGTGTAGGGATAGGCTTTGACTAAGGGTATGGTTTTCCTCTCCACCCTTGTGACCAATATTGCTGCTACAAAAATTGAGGAGGACGGTACTAAAGTGGCCAGTTTTGCTAACTTGAATTGTTCCATTGTTGAGGTGGTTGATATGGAGGATAATAGAGTGGGGGTTGTGGTGGAAATTTTTGATATGTTGGTTGGTCTCTAGGTTTCCAGGGAGGCCTCCTAGATGTTTTAGCTACAACCCCACTCTTATAGATGAATTTCTACCTAAAAAAGGATGGGAGGTTATCTATTAGATGCTCTTCTGTATAGATGTGACATACGAAGATGTTGTTTAATGGACATTCCCTTTGGGGATGTTTGGTCCTACATCTTGGACAAAAGACGCTCATTGTTGCTCGTTCTTCATCCTACCTTTTCTTGGCTTGTAAGGCATCTAGTTGAGAACCCACATGGGGGCGTCACCTAGGGACCAATATGATATCACGTCCGTTCATATTGGGGGGGTTAAAATTAAAAAATTAAAAAATCAATATATTGGGGGTATATTAGGGGTAACTAGGGTTTTTTTTTTACTATTTAAATATCCAATATGCTGGGGTATGTTTTATTCAACATTCTTGCCCATGCCATTCACCAGTCCTCCAAGCCTACTAGGTGCCTGCGAGATGCTTTGCTTGTGGTCTGAGTGCACCTGCACCAAGCCGTGGTGCCTGCGAGCTGGGTTTGCTTGTGGTCTGAGTGCACCTGCATGTGTTGCGAAGATTTTTCAAGTGGTTTTCTCCATCGTTTTGCTGGGTTTTCTGGATAACAAGGGTGTGTTGCTCCTTGGGTTTTCTCCACATTTTCTCCATCGTGTGGCTAGATAAGAGGGCGTTTTTTCAAATCAGAGCAGTGGTAGCAGTGAATTCTAAAAAACAAGGGCGTGTTGCTTCTTGGGTTTTCTGTGGGTTTTCTCCACGTTTTCTCCATCATGTGGCTGGATAACAGGGCATTTTTTCAAATCAGAGCAGCGGTAGTAGTGTTTTCTGGAAAACGAGGGCGTTTTACTCCTTGGGTTTTTTGTGGGTTTTCTCCACGTTTTCTCCATCGTGTTTTCTGGCTGGATAACAGGGCGTTTTTTCAGCAACATTGTAGTGGTAGTAGTGTTTTCTGAAAAACGAGGGCGTTTATTCACTATTTTTTGGTCTTGGGTTTGTGGTGGGTTTCTCTGGTGCTGGAGGAGGCACATTGGAGAGCCATTGCATATCATTCTTGGAGGTAAGCTGTAGTGTGTTTAATCTTTGATGAAAAATGCCTATGGTCAGGGGCTGTTTAGTGGACTTGACCTTTCAATTCATACTTCACTTTCCCTCCCTACAGGTTCCAGTATTTACATGTAAGTTAAGCCCTAATGATTCTATCGTATTCAATATGAGGAAAGGTTATGGTAATAGAGAAGTCAAATCATTGTTACCCTTATTCATTTTATTCCAATAGAACACTAGCTTAATGGGATTAGTAGTTCTAGTTTCAACAGGTGTACATAGTGATTATGAGTTCTACATGCTTACTTTGATTACTGCACATTACTGATGCCGATACGGCAGATGCTTCAGATATACGTTTGAAGAGGCAGGCTTTTTAGAGGCAATAAAAAAGATACGGTGCTTTGTCTTTATTCGTAGGTGATGTGAGCAAACCCGCAACTAGTGAACAGGCTATAAACGCGGCGTCAGGTAGGTAGGGATTATCCCCCTACCGTTATAGAGCATATTAAATGAAATAGGCACCCATATAATAGCCCTGTAAATAATAGGCAAAGGGAAAGGCCGGTAGTACCAAGAGCGGTTGAACCAGCTTAATTCCTGGCATTTGAATAATCAGTGATCATATATATTAGGTAAACTCACCATTCTTATTAGGTGAAATCACTTAGTTGGAGCTTCAGACAAAGAATATGTTACCCTACTAATGTCAGATGTTGTTTAAGCTTCGGAGAGTAATTTGTACCTACATTCATTATTTCTTTTGATATGTGCGAAGACCTTTTTAAGCTTTTGGGTAACACGATTGATGTTATCATTGCCCTCCCTGACCTGGTTTATAGGGGCACTCTTTAGTACATATTGAGCTTGGATCAAATAGAAACATAATAGCAGTTGCTTTGGAAAATTTGAAAGTAAGTCCATGTGTACATGCATTTGCTCAATGGATGGTCTGAAATGTGGATTGCTTTTAGGATTTTTGCATAAAATCCAATTTTATGTTTGTCTGAATTACATGTTTTTTAAAGGCATCAAGTCTAGCTGCAATGTAAATTGATTTTGATTTAGCTTATATGTAAGTTTAGAATCCAGTTAAAAGGCTTGATACACTTAATTTTTTAATAAGGTTATGGATGAAGGAAAAGGAGACAACGTGAAGAGTGATCAAAGAATTTATGCTACACCATTACATATTATATCAAAGCTGGACGTTGTTAATCACAACTTTCCATTAGAGCTGCAGAAATATT
>LPNX010490953.1:20006-112014 GCA_001517045.1 Pseudotsuga menziesii | reverse complement strand
ATGAATTTCCACAAATAGGTTCGGAATATTTTATTCATCAAGGCCTGGAATGTGGAAGGAGCATTAGTGAGACCAAAGGGCATGACCAAAAACTCATAGTGGCCATCCTGTGTGCGGAAAGCTGTTTTAGGGATATCATCCTCATGAACCCGAATTTGATGATACCCAGAGCGAAGATCCAACTTGGAGAAAAATTGAGCACCATGAAGCTCATCAAGAAGCTCATCAACAACAAGAATTGGAAACTTATCCTTGATGGTGAGGTGATTAAGTGCTCGGAAGTTAATGCAGAGGCGCCATGACCCATCTTTTTTGTGGACAAGAAGAACTGGTGAAGAAAAGGAACTTGTGCTTGGGCGAATAATACCTTGCTTCAGTAAGTCCCTAACAAGGAGTTCAATGTCTGTTTTTTGGTGAAATGGGTAGCGATAGGGCCTGATGTTGGGAGGAATGCTTCCAGGAAGGAGTTGAATACGATGGTCCTCTGGTTGTGAAGGTGGAAGTCCCACTGGTTCATCAAAAACACCTGTATATCGATCCAGAATTTGTTGGAGATCCAAAGGAGTAGTGGGGGCCGTTGATGGTCGCATTTGAATGGAATGGAGCTGAGCGATGACACCATGGGAACTCTTCTTAAGGATTTTTTCCATGTGATGTGAACTGATGATGCTGAGAGACCCTGGTTGTAATCCTTTCAATGTGTGTTTGTGTCCATCGGAGGAGAACTGCATCCAAAGTTCAGCAAAATCCCATAATATGGGGCCAAGTGTGCGCAGCCATTGGGCGCCCAAAACCGCATCACATCTGCCTAAGGTCAAGGAAAACATGTCAGAGTGGAGGTTATAATCTCCCATAGATATACACACATTGCGACACTTCCCTTTGCAAGGTAAGGTGCCCCCATTGGCAACCATGACTTTAAAGTTGGAGCAAGGATGGATAAAACAATCAGCTTGTTTGGCGATCCGAGGGTCAATGAAATTATGAGTGCTGCCAGAATCAATGAGTATGGTAAGAGGAAGCTTCTTGAAGTAACCACGTACCCGCATTGTTTGGGGGGCAGTGACTCTAGCTAAATCATGGAGGGATATCTCGGGCTGGTCTTCCTGAGATGGAGGGTCAGCAGGAAACTCCTGAATGTCAACCGGAGCATCCATTGGATCGGGAGCTTCTTCACCAATTTTAGAGGCAGGTGGAGAATCCACATCCACGAGATAGAGCTTTTGTTGAACACATCGATGTCCCCGAGTGAATTTCTCATCACAATTATAACAAAGCCCTTTTTCTCTATGTGCCTGCATCCCTGTTTCAGACAAATGCTTGATTGGAGGTGAGCGAGGAGTTGGCGGAATGGGAGGTCGTTGAGAACCCATATTTCGGAAGGGAACAAAAGAGGATTTGGAGTGCTGTTGGGCTACCATCTTGTCTTCTTCCAACTTATCCAACCCCAGGGATTCCATCATTATGTTGGGACTGAACATTTTGACCTCAAAGCGAATTGCATCCTTTAGACCACTGATAAAACAACTCCGGTAGAAGTCATCGGGTAATCCTTCAGTGTGATTAGCTAGTTTCTCAAATTCAGTTTGATACTCTTTCACAGTGCCAGTTTGGAGAAGTTTAGTGAGAGCTCCTGTGAAGTCATCAAAAGCACTAGGACCAAATCGTTACAAAAGGAGCTGGAAAAAATCAAGCCATTTTGGCTCTTAATGAGCCTTGATGTACGAACGATACCATTGAAGAGCTTCTTGTTCCAAATGAAAGGAGGCAAGTGGAACTTTGTTGACATCAAAATTATTATGAAGACTGAAATACTGTTCTACACGATAGATCCATCCAGTCGGATCAGTACCGTTGAAGCGAGAAAAATCTAGCTTCGGACTGCGAAAATTGCTGGAAGAAGAGAACCCATTGTCTGATGAAGACTCGTACTGTCATCTAGTGTTCATAGTTGAATGCTCAAAATGGAGACCGAGAAATTTTTCATCCAATTCCTAGAGTTTGGCTTGAATGGCTGCAAGTGCTTCCTCCATGGCTTTTGCTCCTGTGCGGGTGACAACCATAACCAAGAGTTTTTTTTTTTTTTTTTTTGGGGGGGGGGGGGGAAGTGGGTAGAAAAACAAAAACAGAAACTATTTCAGTAGAGGAAAATATGGATTTGGGAAAAAATCAGAAGGGTAATTTGGGTTTAAGTTTTGGGCACTGTCGAAAGGACAGGGAAGCAAAAAATGGGGATTTTAGGAGCGGGATGAAAGAATGAGAAAATGTGGTAGAGAGGGACAAAGAAGCAGAATGAGGAAAGGAATACGGTGGCAAAATTTGAAGGCGTTTGGGTGAAAATCGAAGGAGTTATGGAAAACCCTAAAAATAGACAAATGTGGGGTTTCGGGTCTTGGGAAGTGGAATTTGGGATAGGGTCTTCAGGAATGAAATATGCAGAATGGAATTGCAAAGGTGTCAGTGAAGTTTCAGGGAAAATAGAGTTGAAACCAAGGAGATATGGCCGAAAAATCTGCGATTGTGCAACTGAAAATAGATATGGACCCCAGGTATGTGCAGCTTCCTATCGGTTCAAGGGAATCACTCGGCCACCAATTTTGTCTGACGGATTGTGTATTGGGGCAGTACCCCTCACTCCATGGCTCAGGTAAAACTAATAACCGCTTGGCCACAAACGACAGCTCTTGGTTTACCTCATGGGTGGGAACTAGTCAATCAGGTAGGGGTCATTGCCCTTTTCACTGGAAGGTCCTCTCAATGGGCCAGCTACTTCAAGGTTCCTGTGGTACTCCTCACAATGATTTTTAGGGCTTATGCCCAAGTACTTCCCACAGTTAAGCAGATAGGGATTATTCCCAGATCTGAACCTGCAACAGAAGCGAAAAAAAAATTGGGCAGAAATTTCACCCAACGAGCCCAAGAAAGTGCTATGATACCAGATGTGAGGACCCTGCAGCAAATAATTAATCAAAATACATGATATAGCAGCAGAACTCAAAATCACTTTTATATTAATCGCAGGCCACTTCGAGGGGGCAACCTCCTTTGAGCAAGCTCAATACAAAATAACTTCACGGTGCCTTCCTTGGCCTCAACACACACTTATATACTAAAAATAGGTGCCAATACTATGGGTCAAAACCATGGGCCAATATAAACTATGGATCAACAAATACTATAGGCGGCTTACAAAGCATATGCACCCAACAACAATAACACAAACTATGGATCAACAATTACTATGGGACGACTTACAAAGCATATGTGTCCAACAACAATATACTAACACATTAAAGAGAAGGATTGACATGGGTTCCTAATAGTGAATCTCTACATGCTTGGTCCTCTGCCTGGTAACTGGATCCGTGGATATCTTAATAGCACTCTAGTTGTCACAAAAGAGGACAGTGGACAAAGTACTACCAAGATCAAACTCTGAAAGAATGCCTTGCAACCAAACTGCTTGGATGCAAGCATTCACCGCTCCTTGATACTCGGCCTCTGCTGAAGATAGTGCTATGGCAGCCTGCTTTTTGCTTGACCAGAAAATAGGGCCACCACCAAACATGAATACATATCCAGAATTTGACTTCTGATCAATAGAATCACCCACCCAATCGGAATCTGTGTATCTAACCAGCTCTAGCTCGGAGTCTGCAGCATAGTGAATGTCGTAGGTCCTGGTTCCCTGAATGTACTGGAGGATCCTCTTGGCTGCCTTCCAATGAAGGTCATGAGGCTGCTGCATGTATCTTGATACAGCATTCACAGCATAACAAATATCAGGCCTAGAATGTGTCAAGTACAACAAGCTATCAATCAGCTGTCGATAGATAGTGCAGTCCATGGGAGGTGTGCTTTTTCCTTCTTCAAGGCTGATCTCTGAAAGGAAAGGGAATGGTGTAGGCCTGCATTCAGCCATGTTAAACTTGACTAACAGGTCTAAAATGTATTTTTACTAAGTGACCATAATCCCATCAGAATTTTTCTCGATTTCGAGCCCCAAAAATTGTTTTAGAAGCCCCAAATCACTCATTTCAAAGGCATTGTGGAGAGCAGTTTTGATGGCTGAAATGGAGGAAATTGTGCTACCTGTGATCAGTAATTCATCAACATATAAAACAATGATAATTAGATTACCATCATGCTTCTGTAAATACACATTTGGATCTGATCTACATCTCTAAAAGTTTTGCGAGAGAAGGAAGGCATCCATCTTGGAATACCACTCTCTTGGGGCCTATTTTAACCCGTATAGTGACTTATTTAGCTTGCAAACCAAAGATGGATTAGTGATGTAGCCCTCAGGCTTCATGTATATCTCCTCATGAAGATCTCCATGCAGAAAGGCTGACCTAACATCCATGTGATGCACCTCCCAGTGCTTGGATGCGGAAATAGCCAAAACAAGGCGGATGGAGTCCATTTTTGCAACCGGTGCAAAGGTCTCATGGTAGTCCACTCCTTGGACCTGAGAGAAACCTTTTGTTACTAGCCTTACCTTATATTTGTAGGTGCTTACATCAGCAGCAACCTTTGTCTGAAACACCCACTTGCATTGAACTAATTTCCTTCCCGGAGGAAGAGGAACTAGCTCCCAAGTAGTGTTTTTTCTGAAGAGAAGTCATTTCTTCATCCATGGAAACTTGCCATCTCGGATCCTTACAAGCATGGTAGTAGGATTTTGGATCTGAAATAATCATAAAATAGCAAGTTTAAGACAACAAATTATTAGAACAAGAGAGTGCAATACCTTCTCTTTGGAAATCAAACCGGGTTCTCCTTGGATCATCCTGATTTCCAATGTTGTCTCCTGCGGAGGAGACTGTCTGTCGGGCCCATGTAGGAACATGATTTTGCACTTAAGATTCTAATTTAGTATCTGATGTTTGCTGCACACCGATATAATAAATCATAGGATCCAAATCAGGGTCATCACCCCCAATTTCATCATCCAAATATTCAGTGGAATAGGAAGGAATTTCAACAGTTTTCTCCTCCACTAGTTCCACCTCCTGAAGAGGCTCATCGAACTTGACACTTATCTCGATGATGATCTGTTTGGTATTGATATACAGCAGCTTTAATTCTTTAGATTCATCAAGATATCCAATAAACATACATTCTATGCTCTGTGGTTGCAAATCCCTTCTTTTATCAAGCGGAATCCAGGCCCATGCAGTGGACCCAAACACCCGTAGGTTCGACACATCTGGCTTGTGTCCAAAGTATGATTCGAAAGGAGTATTTCCTTTCATTGATGAATGTGGAACCCTATTATGAATGTATCCTACAGCATGCATGGCTTCAGCCCACAAATTTGCAGCAAGCTTCTTTGACTCCAACATACAGGTGGTCATCTCTTTGAGAGACCGGTTCTTCTTTTCTGCTACTCCGTTCTGCTGGGGAGTGTAGGGAATTGAATGTTGAACCTGAATACCACTTTGGGAGAAAATGTATAGTAACTCATTATTGACATAATCCCCTCCACTATCATATCTCAATATCTTTATCTTAAGCCCAGAGGCATTTTCGATCAAAGCCTTCAATTCAGAAAATTTCTCACATACTTCTGATTTCTTTTTGAGAAAGAAAACCCATGTATACCTTGAAAAATCATCAATAAAGGTAAGGAGGTACCTTGATCCATTCATGGATGTGACAGGCATTGGACCACTGATATCAGAATGTATCAACCCCAATATGCTTGTAGCTCGGTTTTCCTTCCCCCGATCGAACTTGTGCTCAGGGTGTTTTCCAATCACACAGCCTTTGCAGACTCCCGTGGTTTCCTTGATGACCGGAAGGCCTTCAACCATGGAATTTTTCTGTAATTACTGCAAATATTTGAAATTAAGATGGCCAAACCTTTCATGCCACATCCTACTAACCTCATTTCCATGAGTTAGCAAAGCGGTGGGCTTTGCATCCGCAACAAAGTGAGAGAACTCATAGGCTTTTGCATGATGATTTGCATGGCCTTTTGCAATGAGTTTCCTGGATGCAATTTCTATTATCTCCACATCATTTGGGCTGAAAGAGACCCTCTTAGGCATTCCTTTTCCTTTGGTAATGATGGTGGAGTCATCTCCCAAGTGGATGGGAATGGATTTGCTGGTCTCCAAAGATGAAAAGGAGTCTTTTTCATCCATCATGTGATTCGAAGCTCCACTGTCAATCAGAAGTGATTTTGACTTTGTAGTGCTTTCCATGAGGGCATGACCTTTCTCATGTTGTGGTTCTCGATCTTGGTGATCTCTCCTCCAAAAGCTCTCCGGAAGATTGATGTGATTCCTCTCAAGGAGAGAGGTTGCTTCATCAAGCTTTTTCTTCATGCAGGCATGTTCAGGGTGAAAACCCTTCCCGCAGTAAGAACACCTGACTCTTTCTTTCCCATTGTGCCCTTTACCTTTGTTCTTCCTTGAGCCGGAGGATTCATCATGCTACTGATTTTCAAATCTAGGCTTTGGAGCATCAAATTTAGTTTTCTGATTTTTCTGCTACTTTCCTTTACCCTTCGTATCTTTGGGCCCCGAGACATGGAAGGCTTGATCACGGTAATATCGGATGATCCCCATCTGGACAAGCTTGTCATGTTCACTAGTTAGGGACTCAATGAAGGAATCGAGTGTAGGCATATTCCATTTGGGAGTTGTGAGCTTCCCCGCACGGAATGTAGAAACAAAAACTGAATAATCAGCCCCGAGTTTGGAGAGGATGGCTAGGATGAGCTAATCATCTTCCTTCTCCACTTTGCATTGCTTCAAGAGAAAAACAGTATGCTTGAACTTTGTAAATAATTAATTCATATTCTCGAAATTGGAAGTTTGGAGAGACATGAGTTCATTTTTGAGTTGATAAACTCTTATGTCATCATGCTTTCCATACAGAGATTCCAATTTGTCCCATATTTGTTTCTGTGTCTTCAGATCCGTAAGATGGAAGAGAAGGTCATCAGAAATAGAGAGGCACAAGAAACCAAAGGCTTCATCCTTCTTGTTCAAAAATTTTGATTTTTCTATGGCGGATCCAGGCTCAACTTTAGTGTCCATGGCAATTCTAAAGAGTCTTTTGGAATACAGCTGATGCTCCATTTTGATTTTCCATGTGTGGAAATTGTATGGAGTCAATAGAGGTACTGAGGAGGCCATCTGGATATGCTATAGCGAATGCTTCACCTATAGAAACCTTAAAATCAAAACAGAAAGGGAAAAATAAGGTCAGACAACCTGGACATTCTAGGATTTCATCACACCCAGCATAGTCAATCAAGCAAGCTTGATCAACAAGTTCTTTACTTGGGATATTGAGTGGTAAGCCTTGGCTTCTTGTGCAGTGCTGGAATTTTGAGCTATTGCTCACTTCTCATGGAGAAATCTGTCAAAAATCTTGTTCTTGAGAGATTGTTCTTCGTCCTGCCGCAAGCTCTGAAACCATATTAATTCTTGCACATGATTTAGGAACAAGGAATCAAAATCATCAAAGAATTATTAACAAATACTCATGAATTGGAAATAACTGGAACCAGAATAGGTTTCCTCTCTGTATATTTTATAAACAATAAAATGGTTACAATATCCATGTAGAGCAATGGCTTAACTCCATGAATAATTCGAATACCTAAGGGACAATTCGAATTCAATGAGTGAGTCTAGCTTAACTGACTCTTTGCCATGCAATCTCACTCAGTTAACCACTTGACCAAAACCCTAATTGACTCACCAAACCCTAACTGAAGTCAGAGTGCAATAAATGACTTAATCTCAACTGAAGGAGATCAAACACATGTCATAGCAAACCAACCATCAAGTGCTAGTACTGCATGACTCCAATGAACCCTGATGAGGTTAACTGAAGTTGAACTAACCATCAAAAGTTGGTGGAGGCGCCTTGTTGGCTCCAGTTCATTAACTAATAATAAATAATCATTAAATAATATATTTAATGAATGGAGGCACCTTAACTGACTGTAACTGAATGGTTGAACTGAAAGTAACCACTAGTTAGCAATTAGGGGCATTAATGTCACACAGATCACCCCTGGAGTGCTCCAGTTAGCCTCCTTGACTGTAGGTAGGAGTGGGAGTGACTGGGATGATGGTAATTAATGCTCCACTGATGTCAATTAAACTTAAGATAGTGGTTTAACTAGGCCAATTTGACCGAGAGAGTGAGTATGATGGTAAATGTCTCCAACACCCCAACGTTCCTATCGTAAGGTTCTATAATGTAAACAAGTCATGCCAAGTCATTGTGGGTAACCCTCCTATTTGTCAAGGGTTAAATTCCCCACAGTTGTGGGGCCCTAGGGTTATTAGACTATCCTAGAGAATTCAACCTTAGGTGAGTCATTGTAAGTCAGGGCAATAGTCCCCACCATTATGTTAAGGATAAACCTCCTTGTTGGTCAGAGCAGACAAAGTTTCCACAAGTTGTGGGGCACTAGGGTTATTAGACACTCTTAGAGATGTTGGATCTAGTAAGTAATTTTTAAGTGAGGCCAACATGTTGGAGTGGGTTTCAAGTGAATGAAAGAATATAAATAGACAGTGTGCCTCTCTATTTATCACACACACACTCACTCATTGGGGTGCATGAGTGAGAGAGAAGACACTGGGATCAAAGAGAGAGACTACTGCTGCTAGGAGATCATCTTTATGTTTTTGGGTTTTACTTTTGGTGTTGATTCTATCTCTGAGGAAGTTGCGGGGTTTTCTCCATTTATGGTTTCCCTGAGGAAAAACACTGTGTTCATTGTCTCTTGTGTTTGATTGCTGTGCTTGTTGTTCTCTCAGTTAAGGATCCTAATGTTATGCTAGATTGAATGATAAAAATCTAACATGGTATCAGAGCTAAACTGAGAAGAAGACATTATGCATCTATAGAAGCTAGGGCTTCTTACTTGTTGGGTCTCTCTCCACAATCCATCAGCAAAAGTATGCTAGGATAACTCTCCATTGAAGGGCGCGTCTTTCTATCGAAGCGAAATTCGATTCCGAGCATTTTTAGTTTTGGTCCGGGAAATTAGGGCTTTCTACAGAAGAGGAATTTTTGAGTTATCCCGTCATAGGATTTCTCTCCTAATCAAAATCAAAGTTTAGAGACTTGGATCAATATTTTTGGTCGGTTATAACTTCGGGAAAGCCAAACCCTAGTTTGATATCGAGCTGGAAAAACCCTAAAATACTAAAAATGATAAGTTTTGGTACATTCACTATATCTCGGGATTGGCGAAGGCTCATGAGATAAAAATTGTAGAGGTCGAATCTAAAATCCTGATGTACAATGTTTCCAAAATTCAGCCTCCGATTCACTACCTCCCTGTCGGCAGCATGCCTTGTTTGAGATTTACATTTGCGGTGATACATAATCTCAAAGCTTATCAATATAATTATGGATAGCAATATGGGTTGACCCATGACTTCTGAATACCATTTCAGTTTGGCTATCCGATTCTGGGAGATATGATCCCTCCAAATTAGGGTTCCAACCTCTTCTAGAATTCATTCCTAAACAAGACACTTGGGGATAATCATTATATATTGGGATAAAAAGGTCCAAATGAAATTTCTAAAGATGTTCCAGAAAGTTCACTAACTTTAATTTCTATGGTTCGACGTTCATACTTAGAAGATGAACCGGTGACATGTGGCAGTCCGTACAATGTCACTATTTTGAACAATCCTGTAACAAGTCACCTTAGTAAAATGATCATAAGTCCCAATTGGTGAAACCAATTCTAATGAAACCTATGGTGCTGGAACAGGGACATGCGAGGCTACCTTAGTACAAAGTTTTAGACATAGAGGAGTAGTAATTTCGGAGATACTGCAGAAATAGTAACAGAAATTTCTACAGAAGAAATTGGAAAACTAGGGCTTCCTGTTTTGGGAGCTTCCCTCCACTATTTTCATAAAATGACTCTAGTCTCTAGACATCATAATGGAGCTAAGTAGCAGCTTTTATGAAATGGGGGAAACCTACCAACCTCTGGATATCATGTTCGATAGGAGCAGGTTTGCGAGCATAGTTTACTTTTGGTTTCAAGCTTGCATAAAAATGAAACCATGTCTAGAGCATAGTTTACTTTTGGTTTCAAGCTCGTTAAAAAATAAAACCAATACTTAAGCATAGTTTACACTTTTGGTTTCAAGATTGCATAAAAGTGAAACCATGTCTAGAGCATAGTTTACACTTTTGGTTTCAAGCTTGCATAAAAATGAAACCATGTCTAAAGCATAGTTTACCCTATGGTTTCAAGCTCGTTAAAAAATAAAACCACTCCTTAAGAATAGTTTACGCTTTTGGTTTCAAGCTTGCATAAAAATGAAACCATGTCTAGAGCATAGTTTACCCTGTGGTTTCAAGCTCGTTAAGAAATAAAACCACTCCTTAAGCATTGTTTACCTTTTGGTTTCAAGCTTGCATAAAAATGAAACCATGTTCTAAGCAAAGTTCCCATTCTGTGTCAAGCTCATTAAAAAATGAAATGGATATCCTTAAGAATAGTTTACCTTTTGGTTCCAAGCTTGCATAAAAATGAAACCATGTTACAAGCATAGTTACCTTCTATTTCAAGCTTGTGTAAAAATGAAACAGATCCCCTTCCCTTGAGTCGAGTCATCACTTTAGTGTTACAACTTGAACCTTCTTCTACCTGATTCTCGTTCTTCCTACCCCCTGGTGAACATTTTCACATTAGTAACCAGGTTTTTTAGGTTGGGTATGGAAGAAGAATCGTTAAATGAAATGAATATTAGGGGGCATGTCGAGCCCCTAGCAACCATTCTAGGGGTAGGCTTCGCTAGCAATCATGCTGGGGGCAGGATTCCAACCTCTGTATATCATGTTAATGGTATTTTTCAAGAATAGTTTACCCATTGGTTTCAAGCTTGTGTAAAAATGAAACCAATCCCTGAGCATTCTTTCAACTGATCTTCGAGCTCATTAAAAATAGTAAGATGGTGTTGAGCTTACTTTTCATTTTTTGTGCTCTGGTTAAAACATGAAAAGTGGTTTGAGCTTAGTTTATTACTTTTTCATGCTTTGGATTCAAAAATGAAATAGGTTAATGGAGTTCTCTTTAAACTCTTTTTAGGCTCCTTAAATATGAAAAGATCGTCAAGCAATCTTCTCTTCTTCACGCTCGTTAAAGTATTTGAAGAGTCGTCCGTCAGAGGTAAGTTATCTCTTTCTCAGTTCAGATAGGACTATTTACAAGAAAAGAACACTCCAGCCAATCATGACTGGAAGAGTTCTCTAAGGTATGATTTTATACTTTTTCAGGCCTTAGAGACTAAATCATACAAAAAAGGACCCCTTTGGAGTCTTCTTCCGTATTCATTCAGACTCTCTAAACATGAACGATACCGAGTTTTCTTTCAGTGGACTCGTTAAAATTAAACATTGAGAGACCCGTCTTGGGAATGAACCCCTCCTTTCTCAGGTTCGTAAAACATATGAGAATGGACTTGTATTTTGACAAGCTATATCGAGTGTTTGTTACCCTCTTTGAACTCATAAAACCAAAAAGAAGCACTCATCGATCATGATGGGGAAAATGGGAACGGAATCATTTTGTAAATAATGGCAGTTGTTTGTCATTACCTTTGAACATGGCACTTGTTTGCACAATCATGTCAGTCAATTGGGTATTCAGCTGATCTCCGTGATGATCCACTTTCACGAGTCATGTCAATCCTTTGAGTCTTTCAAAAGAATGCATTGTCCACTATCGCATTGTGTATCTATCCTGTTTAGTCATGCTGCCAAGTCTTTTTGTCGTACTGCACGATGTTCAAAGGGGATTTGAAGAAGTATTACCTCTGCAGTCTACACAGTCTTTGTGCCAGTATCTTTGAGTCAGTCATATGGTCACTACATTCACATCATTCCAGAACTATGTTCTGAGTTTCATGTCGTCGATGTGGGACTCATCATGGCCCTCCTTCGACGAGACTATTCCCATCGACATCAGCTCATCATCCAGGAAATAGTCTTAGAAAGAATATTTAGTACCTTTAGATCTGTATGCCTTAATTATAGATTCTCTTGCTCTCGACATAGGTTCACATCATTGACCTTTGATCGATAGAATTGACTAGTTGTTAGACATCAAGACATCTATTCACACTCAGCAAATTGTACTAGAGTACCTTGGGAATCATTGACATTAATGGTGATCTCCCTCGCACTTGTTAACAGTTCACATCATTGACCGGTAATCAAGTGGTGTCTACCATGTTTGACTTCAGATCATTGTAATCATATGGATAGAATCGTACTTTGTGGAAGATGAGATGAAGACCCTTGGTATTTGTTTAAAAGCACTCATTGCTTTTTCCCCAGGTTGCGATGGAGTTTTGTATATATAGCATGGATCCACATTTGTATGGTCATGGCTATGCTCAAATTTGCATCTGTATGACATAGATATACGTTGTATGTCTGGTAGCTATGTCCAAGTTTGAGTCCTCTATCAGATGGATCTACACTATATTCTAGTAGCCATGCTTGTTTATTCCACTCATGGATCTTCCTTGTATTGGTTTGTAGCTATGAGTTTGGTTACTTATGTCTATGAGTCAACATACTGATGTACTATAGATTCCTACTTGACTGCATACTCTGATTGAGCCAAAATTTTCATCTCCTAGCGACGACTTGTTCTCAAACCTCTCATTTATCGTATCACTCTAAGACTCATGCTTTGGGGGGCATCTTGTTATACCAAAATCCTATCACCATCATGTGATATAACATTTGACATACCTGCTTGCCCTAAATCCCAGCTTCTGGAGTGGAAACTAAATGGTCTTTTATCAATCTATCATTAAAATTCCTAGCACTGTGCATACCCCTTTATCCAGGAGTGGTACCCCTGCTCGTACCGCTTTTCATCGGTTGTCCACAAGTGGTGCCACCTCCCATTGCCCTTGGTCCATAGGCAGTTATTACCAAAACCGCTATGTCATAGAAGGAGAAGCACGGTACCCTGGGTAAAAAGGGAAAAAGAGAAGTTTCTCAAGGCTTCTAGATGATAATCCTAGTGTACTGCCTTATCCCTACTGTTGTGGGTTGGTTGAGCTCGAGATCCCTCATCCTAGGATCTTAGAGGCCACCTCACCCACTAATTTCTCAACCATCTCTGTCCATTAAAGCCCTATAAATATGAGCTCATAGCCATGGTTGAGGGGAGAACATTGAAGGTATTGTTATGCTGTTGGATTGATTCTTGGCCCAAGATCATTTGGAGAGAGCATAGAGAGCTAGAGTCAGAGCTTTTGGGGATGAAGAGCTGGTTTCATGGAGATGAATGTCAACACTAAGGCTTGGTTGTAAAATTCTTCATATTTCTAATGCAAGTTGATTTTCTGTCCCATATATATTGTTGATGTTTGATTTTGGATATATATTGCTAGATTCCTTAGTCACTAGCATAGATTAGTAGATCATATTCTGGTTGCTTTGATTTGTTTTATGTTGAGCTTGATTGCAGGTTCACAGGTGGACTATCAAAGCCTTGTATTCCAGATATCTACAATGTCTAGGGAGAGTTATCAGCCTCTGTGATCTATTTGTTCTGGATCTGAACCATTCATACCAGTGGAACACCTTGCTGTCCGCAGGAGGTGAAATATTCCAGCTAACAAATCTGGAATAATAGATTTGTTAGCTGGAATATTTCACCTCCTGCGGACAGCAAGGTGTTCCACTGGTCTGAATGGTTCAGATCCAGAACAAATAGATCACAGAGGCTGATAACTCTCCCTAGACATTGTAGATATCTGGAATACAAGGCTTTGATAGTCCACCTGTGAACCTGCAATCAAGCTCAACACGAAACAAATCAAAGCAACCAGAATATGATCTACTAATCTATGCTAGTGACTAAGGAATCTAGCAATATATATCCGAAATCAAACATCAACAATATATATGGGACAGAAAATCAACTTGCATTAGAAATATGAAGAAGTTTACAACCAAGCCTTAGTGTTGACATTCATCTCCATGAAACCAGCTCTTCATCCCCAAAAGCTCTGACTCTAGCTCTCTATGCTCTCTCCAAATGATCTTGGGCCAAGAATCAATCCAACAGCATAATAATACCTTTAATGTTCTCCCCTCAACCATGGCTATGAGCTCATATTTATAGGGCTTTAATGGATAGATATGGTTGAGAAATTAGTGGGTGAGGTGGCCTCTAAGATCCTAGGATGAGGGATATCATGCTCAACCAACCCACAACAGTAGGGATAAGGTAGTACATGAGGCTTATCATCTAGAAGCCTCGAGAAACTTCTCTTTTTCCCTTTTTACCCAGGGTAGTGTGCTTCTCCTTCTATGACAGAGCGGTTATGGTAATAACTACCTATGGACCAAGGTCAATGGGCGGTGGCACCACTTGTGGACAACCAATGAAAGGTGGTGTGAGTAGGGGTACCGCTCCTGGATAAAGGGGTATGTGTGGTGCTGGGAATTTGTATGACAAATTGATAAAAAACCATTTAGTTTCCACTCCAGAAGCTGGGATTCAGGGCAAGTAGGTATGTCAAATGTCTTATAACATGATGGTGAAAGGATTTTGGTCTAACAATGAAACCTATGGTGTTGGAACAGGGACATGTGAGGCTAACTCAGTACAAAGTTTCAAACATAGAGGAGCATTAATTTCAGAGATACCACAGAAACAGTAACAAGAATTTTTGCAGAAGAAATTGGAAAACTAGGGCTTCCTGTTTCGAGAGCTTCCCTCCACTGTTTTCAGAAAATGAGTACATTGGACAGCTCAAATTGAAGATATCTATATTTATATCCAATTAGATATGAAAGATTCCAAGTTTTCAAAATTAGGTTTTCTATGACAAATCCTAGATTAGCGAGCTCCAGAACCAGGATGGACACCTCAAATCGGTAAGATCTAATATTTTGCTATTGTCATTTGAGGTTCTCATTTCAAAGTTATCTATCACATTAGATTGATGATAAGCTTGTTGAAGTTGAAAGATTCCAAGCATGGAGGTAAATGATCTCTTTAAAGAAAATGAATTGGACACGTACACAAGTAGAGAGGTTCTAGTTCCAGAGGGAGATGAGGCTCAAAGCCTTACACAAGAAGAACTTGGTCAAGGCCAAGAATATCATTGTTGATTCAATCACGGATCAACTTTTACCACAAGTGTCTTTCCTAAAGACACCAAATATGTTTGACTCCTTGACCAAGCTATTTGAATGGAAGAACATAAATTGAAATATGAATTTGAGAAAACAGTTGAAGAATGTGAAGATCCAGAATGCAGAGACCATACAGACAGACTTTACAAAGGTCTCTCAAATCAAAGAACAAATTGAAGTAGTAAAATAAGAAGTGAAGAATGAAAAAGTGGTTATAGCCACCTTGAATGGCCTCCCAGGATCATGGGATTCATTCATTCAAGGAATTTGTGCCAGAAGGAAGTGATTACTTTCAGAATAAGAAGAAGCTCAACTCATAATAAGAGAAGAGAAGACGGGAGCAACTTAAGATCAAGCTCTTACCATCCAAAGAAGATCCCTCAAGCGATGAGGAACATGAAGAACTCAACTATTAAAGAACCTCTTATCCACCTTATAATTTGGATAAGAAACGATGCTATTATGAATGAAGAAGATGATGAAGCTGAAGGCTCAAGAAGGAGTCTACCCTTGAAACAAATAAAGATAAGTATTCAATTGTTATTTCATGATATTGTTTTCTTATGCACTTGTTTATATTCAGTTAATGTATTATGCATGATAGAATGTTTGCATTAATGACTGTATACTACTAATATGCATGTGATGGGTAAGTAGCTCATGGTGCTATATAACTCTCCATTGCTACTTATCTAGAATGAAACCTCTTTGCTAACATATTGGATTAGTGCACAATATTAATGTTGTCCTGGTAGAGATGGAAGGCATCTAGAAAAGTTTTCGTGAGATATGGATGAATGTTGTATTGGCTAAAGTAGTTGCATGATCATATATTTATGCATAAGAACTTTCCAGTATGAATATTCCTTGTGAAATGTTTCTAACCATACAATTGCATTTGACTTGTAGGAAAGATTGCATTCATAATCGCCTACAAGCAAAGAAGGATGAGACTTGTTCTGAAGAACAAGTGATGATAGTTCAAGATGAAAAATAATATGACGAATGCAGCGACATCATTGATGCATAACCTTCCAAGAAAAAAGGGAATACTAGTTCAAGAATAATGATGTCTAGGATGCAGTATCGATACATGAAGGAAAGTTCATAATTCCATCATGCAGTAGATGGAAACATCATGGGATACAAGGCAATATTCATAGCACGAGGCTTCTCACGAAAAGAAGGCATAGACTATGAAGAGACATTTGCAGCCAGTGGGAGTTGAGACACATGAAAGACAGAATCATGTGTGAAAATGAAAGAAGGCCTTGTATGAGTTCAGAAGACACCCATGGGATAACACATACATGATGAGCTTGATGAGGATCTGAACCTATGCTACAAGGTTGATAGAGGATGACAAGCTCACAGATGGGTGTGAGAAGAAATTTTGAAAAATTTCAAGATAGAGGATCTTTGTATCCAGTGATCCTAGATGGATACATAGAATATTAGTAGCAGAGGAAGCTACTTGTCACTCCGGTACAGAATGTTTTAGTGCATAGAGTTTGAAAGACAGAGGGAGTATAATGATTCATAGGGAGTGACTGTAGAATATCCTAAGGTTTGACATGGTATGACAGGATGGACAGATTACTAATGACTCTAGGCTTTACTGAGAGTAACGTGGATTCCAACATTTGCTTCAAGGTTGAAGGTGGAAGACCAATGATGCTCCTGTTATGTGTCGATGCACTATTTTCTAGGCATGGAGGTGTGGACAAGGGAATTATGCAGTAGAGATCCTGAAGAGGTTCAGGATAATGGACTGCAAGGCCATGACCACACCTATGGCATCGAACATGAAGCTATTGAGTGATGCTTCATCAGATACAGTTGATGCCACGATGTATCGTCGGATGATTTGTTTCTTGATGTACTTGACATATACGAGACCAGATATTTGCTTTGTTGTGAACACATTGAGACATGTTAACTTGATTGCTACAAAGCATATTTTGAGGTACCTAAGGGGTACAGTTGATTATGGTCTCAAGTATGAGGTGAGTCAGAAGATTAACCTGGAGGGTTATGTTGATTCAAATTGGGTAGGCAGTGCCATCAATAAGCAAAGCACTTCAGGGTGTTGCTTCAGTATGGGATCATGCGTGATCTCTTGGTTTAGTAGGAAGCAATCCTGTGGGGCACTCAGTACAGCTGAAGCAGAGTATGTCATAGCTTGTTCAGCTAGTTGTGAGGCAGTATGGCTAAGGAAGATACTATCTGATTTATTTGATCTCTAGTTGGATGCTACTTGTATACATTGTGAAAACTAGAGTTGTGTGAAGTTTTTAGAGAACCCGGTGTTCCATGACAAGTCGAAGCATATCGAGATCAAGTATCACTATATCAGGGATATGTTGCAGAGGGGAGAAGTGAAGCTCTAGTATGTTGCGACAGACGAATAGATAGCTGATGTATTGATGAAACCATTAGCTAGAGTGAAGTTTGAGTACTTCAAGGAGAATCTTGGTGTTCTCTAGATCGAGGTCCCTTCCAAGGTGAAGTGATGAGTCTGTGAGCCATTCTGACATGGTGAGAGGATCGGTTCCTTCTATGGTCAGATGTAAGGGCTGAGCCATTCTGTCATGGTGAGAGGATTAGTTCCTTCCATGTCATATATGAGTGCTGAGCCATTCTGATATGACTATAGGATTGGTTCCTACATGATCAGATATAAGGGCTATTGCCATTCTTGGAATGGAGGTTCCTGGTCAGTTACCAAGAATACTTGGTTTAGGACTAAGGGCCATTCTGATATGACTGTATGATGTGTTCCTACATGATCAGATGTGAGCACATGGCCATTCTGATGTGATTGAGGGATGTGTTCCCACTTGATCAGATATAAGGGTTGTTGCCATTCTCTTGGAGAATGGAGGCACCTGATCAGTTACTAGGAACCCTCAACCTAGGGTTGAGAGCCTTTCCATCATGGTTGCAGGATGTGTTCCCACATGGGTGGATGTAAGTGCAGAGCCCTTCCATCATGGTTGTAGGATGTGTTCTTGCATGGGTGGATGTAAGTGCATAGCCCTTCCATCATGGTTACAGGATGTGTTCCCGCATGGGTGGATGTAAGTGCATAGCCCTTCCATCATGGTTGCAGGATGTGTTCCTGCATGGGTGGATGTAAGTGCAGATCCCTTCCATCATGGTTGCAGGATGTGTTCCCGCATGGGTGGATGTAAGTGCAGATCCCTTCCATCATGGTTGCAGGATGTGTTCCCACATGGGTGGATGTAAGTGCAAAGCTATTCCATCATGGTTGCAAGATGTTTTCCCACATGGGTGGAAGTGCAAAGCCTTTTTGGCATGGTTGCAAAATGTGTTCCTGCATGGCTAAATGTGAGTGCTAGGCCTTTTTAATGTGATTATAGGATTGGTTCCTACATGATCAGATGTGAGTGTTGGGAGTGCCTTTCTGACATGGTGTTGGATGTGTTCCTCTCATGGTCAGATGTAAGTGTTGGGCAGGCCATTCTGACTTGGTGTCAGATATAAGCACTGAAGAAGACCTACGTGGAGGCTAGAACTACAACTAACATGAAAAAGGGCTGGCTCTGTAGAAATTCTAGTGATGAGAAGAATCATGAGATAGCATCTATGATGATCCACTGATGATGATGATCCAGCAGTGATGATCCAAATTGAGTGATGATCCAGATCTAGTGATGATGCCCAGTGATGATCCATATCAAGTGATGATCCAGATCCAGTGATGATGATCCATATCAAGTGATGATCTAGATCCAGTGATGATCTAGATCTAGTCATGATGATCCATATTGAGTGATGATCTAGATCTAGTCATGATGATCCAGATCGAGTGATGATCTAGATCCATTGATGATGATTTAGATCCAGTGATGATCTAGATCCAGTGATGATGATCCGGATTCAGATGAAGATGACTTGAAGATGACGTGGACTCGATGATGATCCAGATGATATGGAGAAGAAGACTTGTGTTGATAAATTGCGTCGAGAGAATACCTTCCTAGTTAAGAGGGAGTGTTTATGTATTTGTAAATTCGAAATGTATTCATCTATATATCTTATGTATTGTACCCCGATGTTTATTATGGGATGTGTTTGTAATGTATTTGAGTCATGTCATGCCCTGATGTTCCTATCGAGAGGTTCTATAATGTAAACAAGTCATGTCAAGTCATTGTGGGTAACCCTCCTATTTGTCAAGGGTTAAAGTCCCCACAGTTGTGAGGCCATAGGATTATTAGAATATCCTAGAGAAGTCGACCCTAGGTGAGTCATTGTAATTCGGGGCAATAGTCCCCACCATTTTGTTAAGGATAAACCTCCTTGTTGGTCAGAGGAGGAAAATTCCCCACAAGTTGTGGGGCACTAGGGTTATTAGACACTCCTAGAGATGTCGACTCTAGTAAGTAATTGTTAAGTGAGGCTGACATGTTGGAGTGGGTTTCAAGTGAACGAAATAGTATAAATATAGAGTGAGTGTCTCTATTTATCACACACACACTCACTCATTGGGGCGCATGAGTGAGAGAGAAGACACTGGGATCAGAGAGAGAGACTACTGCTATTGGGGGATCATCTTTATGTTTTCGGGTTTTACTTTTGGTGTTGATTCTATCTCTGAGGAAGCTGCAGGGTTTTCTCCATTTATGGTTTCCCCGAGGAGAAACACTGTGTTCATTGTCTCTTGTGTTTGATTGTTGTGATTTTTGTTCTCTCAGTTAAAGATCCTAATGTTATGCTAGCTTTAATGATTAAAATATAACATGAAAGGATTGATTCCTGGTGTCATACTATCTGTTGTGGTACCCCCAATCCATCGGAATTTTCTGTTGGTACCTATGTATTTCTAGAGAATCCTTAGTCTATGTATTTAATCATGCTATGAAGTAATGCAAGTAATGAGAAGAGTGTTGTGGTGTGCAAGTGATGCTTTTATTTTGACACAATGGACAAGTTCCAGTGGGAACTTGGTTGAACCTAAGATTCTTCATGAAAAGGTAGATATTGTCTTTTAAAGACCTTTGTTATCCAATTGTTTATTTGTAGATATCTATAATTTCATTTAAACATGTCACCAATTATTGAGATAACAACAAATTTCTCAAGTTTTTCTCATAGTTATAGCATTAAGGAGAATGTGGGACCCCTCTCATTCTTTTACATTGATTGAGGTTTGACCATGCTAAAAAGATTCTAAGTTTGGATCTTCTTCTTTTTCTTTCAATATTCTATTTTATCTTGAAGTTACTTTACGTGCTTCCAAGTATCTTTGGTTTCTTTTATTCAAAATTAAACATTAATGATTCTATGAGTTTCCACACTCTAAACTCATGATCTTGAAAGTTTCACGAAGTTAATTGTAGCTTGGTTGTCCTTAAATGTGAATTCCTTTAAAGACTTCTTGCACATTACCAAAGTTTGAATTTCTATGATGAGATGAACCCTTTTAAGCCTTCCTTTATTGTGAAATTGACTTTGATGCTCCTCTTTCAAGTTCCACTATTGTGGTCAATTGCAAGTATCAAATGACGCATAATCTTTGTAGTTCATTTTTACTACAAAGTGTCACCCGAGAAACTAGTTTCTGATATGATATGTCACTAGTTGACCAACTTTTAAACTTCTTGATTGTGCATATGTTGTTGACAAAGTTAGTTTCCCATGCAACAAGTTGTCAGTTGGCTTATTTTGAAATTATTTTTTCATGTGATACATCACCATTACAATTTATTTGTAGTAAGGTTCATATTTTTGAAACTATGTGACACATGGTTTACACAATTTTGGGATTCATGTTGTATCATGTAAGTTGGAAATTTGCAACTGTACGATATGTCATAGCAAGTTAATATTTGAAAAGTTATTCCAAATAATGTTGTAAAGCACATAACATAAAAGATAATAAAGTTATATGGTTACATTTAATATGAATACTTCCTTATTTTAGGAGCTAATTACTTCTCACCCAAAAATATTATAAAAATAGGTACCATTAGCTGTGTTTCACATTTGAAATTTACTAAGGATAGTGGAGCAAGTAAAAAATAGACTTGTTTTCTTGTAACACTGAATTCCATGTGATTGATAAATGTTGTTTAAGTGCCCCAGATAAGTCATAGGATTCCTTGCCACTAGATTCACTTAGCTAATTTTCGTTATTGTTTCTCTCATCCTACTAGGTATGTTCATCAAGTTCACTCTTAATTTTAAATTGTGAAAATGGGTTTTTCCATAAAATAAATGTTTTATGGTTTTCTAGATGTTTCTGATATATCATCTCCACTTTATATGGATTTTACCTGATATAGAATGATGCATGCTTTTACAGCTCTTTTAGTTGGAACCATCCCTATCCCGTTACCCATGATTGTTTGACTATCTTCATGGACCCGTTTCAACAATGATATACAATAAAAAAAATATTCATTTTTCCTTGTGAATTTCCTTAACCCGTGAGTGAGACCCTCCATGAATTTTCCCTAGATGATACATCCTTCATATTGGATAATATTCAATTTAGGGGAGAGTTTTGTCACTAACCATGGATGCCCGATATGGGAAGATAGTATTTTGTTACCCATGTTTTAATGTTAAATTCCTTAATTCTATCAAATATCCTACTAATTCAATTAAATACACTAGAAGAACCTTTGAAATTTTTGCACACATCCCCTCGATTTTGAAACAATCCCAATTGAGTGCTTAAGAAAACAACATAGGAATACAAATGGAATTTACTTTATTTTTTAACTAAACTTGCTAATGTGCGTTGTTTCTTGTATGGATAAGTTGCATGACCCATATATGGCCTCTAAAAGGAAAAAAGATATAGAAGGTAGAGTTGTAAAATGAGCCATGGTGAGAAGAATCAGTTGAGCCAAAAATAGACATAGGAACCCCAAAACAATTCTATGGGGACACCCTATATAGAGTGGATACTGAGACCAGTTGTCAATGGGGATATGTGTATTAAATGTTTAGAGAAGAAACTTATCTATATTATGTAGTTTTTCTATAATTTATTTTAGATGGTGTAGATTTTTTTTTTCTAATATAAATATATTTTCCAATGCATTTATTTTAGTATTTTAAGTGAATTTATGACTAAATGTTAGAAAAATAACATGCTTTCACTTATGTTTGGAAGTTTGGTTAGTTTGGTGATGATTATAGGTACATTTACATTTACAAATTGGAATAATGCAAATATTCAATATTGATCTCTTAGCTCCAAATTCATATTTTCTCTCCAGCCATTGAAGATTTGATGAGGATTTGGGATGATCATTCCAACATATTAGATAAATAAGAATATTGGCTTTTTGGATAATATTTGTTATCAAATATCTTAGATAATTTTGGTATATCTTTGATTTTTTAATCTTTCGCAAATGGTTGTAACCACATGAGAGATTTGTGGATATTAATTAATTATTGTTTATCTTAGTTTCAAAACAAATTTATGTATAAATAAGAATGCCATCTCCATTCCAAAGAGAGGACTCTTGGAATGTGTCTAGATTATGATGAAATAGAATAAATCATTTTGGAATTTCACTTCATATAGATTTCCATTCCTTAGTTATATAAACAACATTCTTTGATTTCATTTTATGATTTTGTATTTTAGTTTTCTACCTTGTTCTTAAGGGAAATGAGGTCATTCCAAATGGATCATGGTGGTATTTTATTTCATTTTGTGCAAGTGTGTTTTCATTCTATTAAAGCATTGATTCATGAAAAGAAGAGGTGCTTAACATTTTCAAGAGATAACTTGTCGACAACATTGTCCTAGTAGCATGATGATATTCAACTACATGTTCATTGTTAGATCCATTGATTAAGTTTTTTTTATTCATGAAGTGCAATGATTTCCATTTCCACATTTGATTTCTGTTATCTTCATTCATTAAATTATATTCTATATACCAAAACAAAAAATTACCATAGAAAGGTTCAAATCTTAAGAATTGAACACTTAACTAGAACCTAATTTACAACACTTGTGGATACAATAAGACACAATTTAGTGATGGATTTCTTTTTGTTTCTTTTTGTTTCAGAGAAATTGTTTTCCGTAGTTAAATTCATTTATCTTCATTTATTTTCCATAATAAACTTAGGTAAATCATATTGAAAATAATATAATTCTACACATATTGTGTTCGAATTTCACAAGTTTACATCCTCCAGATTGATAATTAAATGTAACAAGATTTCGACATATAAATCACTTGACATTTTTGATGTCATTTCTGGGGAAATGATAAAGGAATTGGGAAATTTGTAGTATACGATTTCAAAAAATAATTGTTTTTGAATCATCATGGAGAATATTGTCGACTATTTTATTTGAACCAATTTTTGAACAAAGCATTTGTCTCATTTGATTTCTTACATTACTACATGAATACACTTAAATAGACTTCTTGCTAAAACAAAATCAACCATTTCCACTTGTGTTGCAATAAAAATCACTCCATCAACTAACCAATTTGTAGGAATATCTACATGAGAAGGGATACATCTAAAAGGGGAAGTAAAATGAAGGATAAGGGTACTTCTCAATGGACAATCACACACTTTAAGGTACAGTCTTCCTTGTCCAAATTTGCATAATAAAGTGACAATAAAAATTATTTGCTATAAAAACAATCAAATTACCACACGTTTTCTAAAGGTCGTATTTAAGATCTGTGGGATGGGTATTGGATATGTTTTGGGGGATTTAATCATTATCATAAAAAAATACACCTAGAAATAATATCACTTTCGTTTTTTTTGTCGGGGGGGGGGGGATGGTCATTTTTATATTTGTGTAGCACATTGACTTCATAAATTTCCTAAAAATGGAGTTGGGATAGTCAAATTTTGAGGGGTTAAATTAAGTCATTTTAAAACGTGTTCTTGTTGAATGTATCCCTTGTAATCTAGTTTACACACCAACTTCAATCACCTCATTTCAATGTTAGATGAAAAAGTTATTCCTAAATTAGTGACTATATGCCTTAAAACCAACACAAAGAAAACTATACCTCCCAAATGTTCATCATATGTTTGAGAAAGAAAATTAAAAAAAATTAATAACTATTTCTACGAGAGATATATAATTGAATATACTTTCATCTCCAATTGCAAACAAAAAAATAATGATAAAATAGTGATTGTTGTTGTAGGAAGAAAAATACGAAGAGACTGACAAGAAGGTTGTTCCTCAGCATGTTTCACACATTTCAACTCACTATGGAAACCTATATATATTAGATATATCCCTATTAATTCACTTCAAAATATCTTTGGAATCACTCCAATTGGACATATAACCAAGAAGATATCGACAAACTATTGTCAAGCGATCTAGGGTGGCCACCCATACTCAACAGGTAAAAACTAAATTTTTTATTGTGTATTTTCCTTGGATTAGTTTTATAAGCAATATCTGCATTTTTTCCATATTTATTGGATGATGAGATCCCGTACACCTCTCTTCTTCAATGATCTCATTTTTTATTATATGCAAGTGGCACTAGTTTTGTGTAGGTCCTGAGAGGGTCCAAAAGGACATTCCATGGACAAGTGATTTTGGAGACTAGGTATTTTTTTAACAATGGCATGTCATCCACTCATAAATAAAATAATATACAGCATCATGTAATGTTGATTCCTTACATGCATCATGGTTTGAATCTCAAAATACTTGGATCTTGCTACATAAATATTCTAGTTGTTGACCAACATCACTAATAGTACCAAATTTTTCAACATGGATCAAGATGAAGGAAACTGAAGAAATGCTATGAAGAACAACATCAAAGAATAATTCAAGTCACATCTACCATACCATTGCAACCAAATATTCCTTCCAGAATCCCTACTATTCACTAGGTCAATTACCTATACTATGGTATGCCCATATATTTCATTCTTCTGATCTTAACAATCAATGCATATTGAGTTCAAAACTTTAATTTGATTATGTATCCTAATCTTAAAATTTACATGATGCTACTACTATTAGATTATGACATCAACTTATTTTTCCTTCATGATTTTTCCATAATTTCCTGCTCCATCCCTCCCTAAGCCATACAATAACATAACTAAGATGGCTTACAATGTTGAGTTGCCTCACTGTCCTATACTTTTCCATTTTCCAAATAAAATTTTGATGGTGAAAACCTATCTTAGGTTCCATCAGACCTTGGAGTTCTTGAAAACCAACTTGTTGGAGGGAATTCCTTGATAAAAATAATTCGTGTTATGAAAACCCTTTGGGTGCAATAAGACAAGTCTTGTTTGAAAACAAGCTTGTTGGAAGACATTATATACAAAAAATTAAAGTGAAATAAAACATCCATCCAAGGTCAATTACTCTTTACATCACATATGTACAAAATTTTTCAAAAGCTAATTTTATGATTCAGTTTTCTTTCTATAAATTGGTGTAAGAAATGTTTTTATTATTCTAACGTCAATTTATTTCCTTTACTAAATATACGAGTACTAAGAAGAAATCCATTTTTAAGTGTCATTCATTGCATAATGTAACCCACTTTTAAATAGTATTCATTACATATTGTAATCCATTACCTGCAACATAGTATTAAAAATATCAATCAACAAGAAGGAACCACTTTTATGTCCAGTATCTCCATCCCTTGTCCTACTCCTCCCTTTAAGCCATTCCCTAACTAAAACAAAGGTGAAAACTATTTTACTAAAATACTCCCTCAGGAATATTTTCATTATCATTATCTCACTTGGGAAAAGGAAAATATCTATTATGATCAAGCTCCATCGCGAATCCTTGCCTATTCATGGAAAGGTGGTTACTATTAAGCAGTGGCGCGACTATCAATAGTTCTCAACCAAGGCTATCCATTGGAAATTCCAATAAGGAGTAATTTTCTAATAGTATAATTTCTTTTGGATTATCAGTTCATATTGCAATAATCTTTCACATTGCATCACAATCATAAACTTACCAGAACCAAGTCTATTGTATCAACTTTCACAATATGGATAATCTTGGGAATACCTTTATAGCTTATCAATTCCTTTAGGTAACTCTTTGACATAATTTACTAACCTAATCCTCACATAGCTCTCAACTTTCTCCCCCTTTCCAATGTGAGAGTGTTTTAATCATAGAGAGGAATTTAAATCTAGTTATAAACATATCTTCTATATAGGAACCAAGTGACATGAAATACTTATATGAATACCTAGTAGAATTCCTATTTTAAAATAATATAATATGAGTGTCGATTACTATAATAAATAATCCAGCTTATATTTTTTAAATGTCATTTGCACTAACTTCACATGCACTCTTCACCAATTAAAATAATCTCCATCCTTGGAGAGACTCTAAGATGCTTATTCTACCAATTGGCTATAGGAGAGATTCACTACATGGAATTCAATTTAAACTAACAAGATACACAGATGAGTATAACTCTACACTTCTGATCTCTAAATTATTAAATCAAAAGGTGAAATCAAAACAAAATCAAGATATTATGTGGTGTTACATTTTCACTTGAGTTAGGATTTCATTTCGTACTTTACACATTGATTATTTCATGTGTGTGTGTGTGTGTGTGTGTAAGAAGCACATAATGAAGATCTCTAGAAATGTAAACAAAATACCAAAATCACAAATTTTGGCTCCATTCCAAATTCAACCTACATGTAAAATCCCTCCCACCACACGTGGGAATAGTATAACCAACCTACAAACATGAATACACTCGTTCCTGTGATAATTCAAACACACACACACACACACATCCATACACACACTAGGTTATCTCAAATTTTTAATTTTTTAGTTATCTTTACCTACATTAAGGATCCAATAATATATAAAATTTCTTTGACCATCTTTGAAAAATCAAAGAGCTCTTCACAACAATTATTGAGAATATAGTTGTCATTGATGTCAAAGGTGTTCACGAATGACAAAGGAATAACCATTAGATATGGTAGCAGGATGAGTCCAGCAATGAAAAAGGAAAAGGTTGAGTGTATGAGTGTATGATTGAAGAGAGAGTGTGGAGTGGAGAGTGAAGAGACTATGTTATAGGAGATCGAAATTGTCTGTTCATAGAGCATTGTATAAAGGAATTGATCATTCCACTGATAAATTCAATCACATAGTTAAAGATATGCATCTTGGACAGATCAATGGTTAAAAAGGGATTTCTCAATTAGAAGTAGTACCCAAATTAAGCCTAAACCAATCACCCATACGACTGAATATCGTACGGTGGAGATCGATCTTTGAGAAGATCGACGGTGGTGAATGATTTCTGCACAAACAAAAGTGAAAGGAGGAAAGCAGAAGAAGAGAAATCAAGGTCTAGAATAATATGGGTTTCCACAACCCAAAGTCTGGAAGGCGGAAATCGGAAGGTGGAAAGAGGAAGATGAGAAATCAAGGTCTAGAACAATATGGGTTTATGCAACCCAAAGTCCGGAAGGAAGAAAGAGGAAAGTGGAATGCAGAATGCGGAAGATGAGAAATAAAATTTTAAGATAATATGGGTTTCCACAACCCGAAGTCTTCCAGCAGAAGGAGGAAAGAGGAAGCAGGAAAGTAGAAGGAGAAAAATCGTGAAAATACTTTAGGAAATGTCATAATTCCGCAACCCGAAGTCCACCAACGGAATGCAGAAGGTGGAAGGTGGAAGGAGGAGAATCGCGAAAATAATTTGGGAAATGTCACAATTATGCTACCCTAAATTCAAAAGATCGACAGTCTATAAAAAATCCGCATAAGATCAAAGGTGTGGAAGAAAATTGGTGCAGAAAGCGAAAATCTTGAATCACTTGTAGAAAAGGTCACAAACCCGCAATCCCCAATCCAGAAGATCGACGATTAGGATATCACTCAAATGAGATCAACGGTGCAGAAATATTGGTTCGGAAAGAGAAAATCATGGAATGATATTTCAAAAAAGTCACATGTCTGATATCCTATTTCCACCTTAGAGCGATGGTCATGAAAAGCTTGAAGGAGATCAACGGTGTGGAATAGTTGAGGTAGAAAGATAAGTATGGAATGAAATTTTGAGAAATGTCATAGTTTGGAAATCCACATACTGCATCCTATCTTAGATATATAGTTAGGAAGAATCCTAATATAAAATCAATGGCTCGGGATGGTTGCGGGAATGGAGAATGCAGAAGGTCATGACTGGAATGTTCATGAAGAGGAACCATCAATGAAATGGCGCAATGGTGAAGAGATGAATCTGCAGGAAGCGAGAAGGTATTTATTGATAGAATTATTGAAGGACATAACTTATCTCTGTGATTACGAATGACAAAGTCCAAGAAGTGAATAGAAGATTGATAAAAATCAATCCAGGGTGGCAAGGTGGCGCTAGGGAAGGCTATAATTCTGCAAAGGGTGTTGTAGCATCCTTGTCTATTGTAGCAGATAGAAAACCATGGTGTTGTAGCATCCTTGTCTGTTGTAGTAGGAAAAAACCCAGGGTGTTGGAGAATCATTGTCTATTGTAGAAGACAAAAACCCAAGGTGTTGTTGCATCCTTTCTATAGTAGCAAATAAAGCAATTTTGTAGATTCATCTTATTAATGAATTTGAATTGGTGGTTCGCTCTTTAAAAGTTCCACAATAAAATTTGTGTCTTAACCTGTTTGATTCCTTTTGTGTTTTTATTTTAAAATAAAAATACAATACTGATTCACACCCCCCCCCCCCTCTGTATTGTGGGATAATCCAAAAATTGGCATCAAAGTGGGTTCCTTCATCACAGTTTAACCACTGAAAGGTATATCCTATTTAAAACCACTAATGATCAACAAGAGGGTTTATCCACCAATAGACCTCCATTATTCACAGGAGAAAATTATGCATACCGGAGTGTGAGAATGAAGTGCCATATTATGTCCCTTAGATGGAAGGTTTGAGCAGCAGCTGAAAAGAAATATAAAATAGATGACCAAGTACCTACAGATAGTGTGGAACTATCCCAATATGAAGGCAATTCCAAATCCCTAAATTAAATCTTCAGTGGGTTGGAAAACTCTGTATTTACAAAATTTATTCGATTGAATACTACCAAACAAGCCTGGGGTAAGTTAAAAATTATCTATGAAGGAGCATCTAAAGTCAAAGAATCCAAGATTTAGACATATAAAGGGAAGTTTGAGAGACTTAAAATGAAAGAAGAAAATATTGGGGAATACCTTCTAAGAGTAGATGAGGTTGTCAATGCTATTAGATGTCTTGGAGGAAAATTAAAAGAGAAAGAAGTTGTGAGAAAGGTACTAAGAATGTTTCCAATGAAATATGACTCAAAAGTATCCACCTTAGAAGAATGCGATGATATTGACCAGGTGACAGTAAATGAACTACATGGAATCCTCACTACATATGAGATGAGAATGGGACTAAATGAAACCTCAAGAAAAGAAGCAACATTTAAAGCCTCATCCAAAAATCAATCAAAGAACCTAGATGATGAGGAAGCTCTTTTTATTAAAAAAATTGAGAAGGGTATTGGAAAATATAAAGAAACGTTACCCCTAAAAAATTTTAAGTGGGAATAATTGGACATTTTTCTTCAAAATGTACTTACCCTAAACAAGATAATAGTGATGAGAGAGAAACCTCAAAATTCAAAAATGGTAAAGAAGGAAACAAGAAGAATTCCTATGAGAAAAAGAAAATTGTCTACACCATGGAAGATATTGAAGATGGGGAAACTGAGATTCTATTCATGGGTCTAGATACTCAATCTTCAAATGGTGACTCAGATGAAGAACGAGAAGTAGACTTAAGAGTTGAACTTATTGGCGCTCTTGAAGAACTTGCGAAACGTAGGAAAAAGAACAAATAGTCAAGTCAAATCATTAGTGAGTTGGAAGATCAAATTCTATATTCCAAAAGTATTGAGGAGGACCTAAACCTACAGCTCAAAAGAAGAATACAAGAATATGAGAAACTTGAAGAAGAGATCATACAATTGAAGAAAAATCTTGATGAAGAATCTATCAAATCAAAGTTTGAAAATAGCTCAAGGATTCTAGATGACATCCTGAATAGACAAAGAGCATCAAGTGATAGATCCGGCTTTGGTTTTAACAAAGAAAAGAAACCATAATGTTTTTTTCACTAATCAAGGAGGAAACAAGAAAAGTTATGCTGGAGCACGAAAGAGTCCAGTGAAAAAGGAAGAGAGAAAAGAAACTTCCCCAAACTCTAAAGATAAAAACATAAATAATATGGTTCCTAAGATACCAAATAGTTATCTGCAGATTTTTTAGTTCACTGCTACTCTTGTAATAACTTTGGTCATAAAGCCTTAAATTGCAGAGCTTATGGGAAGGTTCCTGAAAACAAGAAGAAGTCATCAAACAATAACTAAAAGGGAACCATAACAATTTTACACTTCTTTAAAAATATGTCATAGAGTGTTACAAATGTAATAACCATGGATATATGACAAGATATTGTAAACTAATGACTCCTAGAAGGAAGACTATTGCAATTATAAGTATGAAGACACAAAACAAAGAAGTATTGGAGGGAAAAGGAAGAAAAGAAAAGTTCCATGATTTCTCTATGTGTAACAAAAAATCAAAACCTATGGCACTTGGAAAGTCAGTGTTCAAAACATATGATCGTTGTTCAAAACATATTCATAACACTAAAAGATAAAAAGGGTAAAGTCACTTTTGGAGACAATTTGTCTTCCAAGATAATTGGCAAAGGAACAGTTGTTGTCAATAGCAAGATCAAAGTAAAAAAATGTATTACTAGTAGAAAAACTCAAGCCTAATCTCCTCAGTGTAAGTCAAACATGTGATCAAGGGCACATCTGTATTTTTGATTCAGAGAAATGTGAAATCGGGAAAAAGGACTCGGGAATATTTGTTGGCATGGCTATAAGAAATTCAAACAATGTATACATCCTAGAAAATGAAAATGAATGTTACTTAAGTATGGTTGATGAAATTTGGTTATAGAACAGAAGGTTGGGACACTTAAATTTTGAAAATATTGTCAAAATAAGTAAGAAGGAAGCTTTAAGGGATTTACCTAAAATTGTAAAACCTCTAAACATAGTTTTTAAACATTGTCAACATGGGAAGCAAACTAGAGCTAGTTTTAAAACAAAATAACATATGATTTCACATCCTATGAAATAGTGCACACAAATATCTGTGGACCAACAAGAACAAAAATCATGCAAGGAGAATATTATTTCATGTTTCTCATTGATGATTACACAAGGATGACTTGGGTGACATTTCTCAAGGAAAAATAAGAAGCTTTTGAGAAATTCAAAATCTTCAAGGAAATGATTGAAAATGAGACATATATGAAAATAAAATGTCTTAGATCCGACAATGGGGGAGAGTTTACTTCAAATGAGTTCAATGAGTTTTGAGAGACACATGGAATTAAGAGACAATTTTCAGCTACAAAGAATCCTCAACAAAACAATGTTGTTGAAAGAAAAAATCGAATAATCCAAGAAGATACCAGAATAATTCTTAATGAAGCAAAGCTGTCAGATGCATATATGAAAGGAGTATACACAGTTGTCTATATACTTAATAGAGGACAACTTAGAGTGAACAAGGACAAAACCCCTTATGAACTATGGTATAGAAGACCAGCCTTAGTCAAATATTTCAACTTATTTGGCAGTAATTGTTACATTAAAAGGAATGAGGATGACCTTGGCAAGTTTGACTCTAGGACTGATGAATGAATATTTCTAGGATATTCATCCCCCAAGAAGGCATATAGATGTTACAATAAAAGGTTACACAAAATTGTAGAAAGTGCAGATGTGAGAGTAGATGATATAAAACCAAGAAGAGGAAGAAGTCATGACAATGTTGAAAATACAAATGATGAAGAAAAATAAGACTTGCAAGAGGACGAAAGTACCCATGATAAAGAAGAAAGAATAGAAAAGGAATATGCACAGCAAAGTAAAGAATAATCCCAAGACCTGATACAAAAACTCCATCTAGAAGGATGCAAAAGAATCATCCGGAGACACTAATCATAGGTGATAAAAATGCTAGAGTTAGTACAAGAAGAAAAATATCATTTAATGAACAAGCCCTACTCTCAATAGTGGTGTTATAGCTGATTTTACCACACATGGTTGATCACATATTTATGGCCTTCCTTGTCCCTCTGCAGACTCTTCAGAACCCATGGACTGATATTGTACTTTGATGTTTCCAAGTTCATCTCTAAAAACACATGTTTATTGTTGTACATGACTTTTAATCCCATACTCGTGTGTACACCTGAATTTTGACTTCAAACCCGTGTACATCGGGATGTGTGCATAAATCCAAATATTTTTGGAGTTTTCCTTCATGTGTGTCTGAACCACTTGACTCTTGGCCTTCCATATGCCTCAAGATCTCCATATTTGACCGTCCATTACCCCTTTGGAGTGCTATATAAGGAACCCCTTGGATACATTGAAGGCGAACAATTGAAGAGCAACGAAACTATAGTCCATTGTTACCGTAGCTTGCATATACTTGAGTTTGCATCCCTTTGTCCCTTTGGATAACTTTGTGTTATTCCTAATATTTCCTTTACTTGTGAGCTTGCTATAGAGAGATGGAGGATTGAGGTGGTGGAGGCCTAGGTGGAGGACTCAGTTTCTCTGGTTCAGAGACGTGCCGATAGAGGTTGTCACTTGTGTAATCTCTAATTTGATTAATAGAAATATCTTTTCCTATCCAATAATATGCATTTGAATAAATATTGAATCCTTGGATATGCTTAATGGCTTATACATTATCTATTATATATGCTAGAGTAAATCTAACACCATAATATATAGCATGCTTGTCTTGTTTGTTGTTGTTGAGAGAATTTTTTTAACGCAAGCGGGTTTGGAGAAAGCTCAACGGGGATCTACTTCAACCATCCAAAATAAGGTATGATTCGAGATCCTTTAGTGTTAGATGTTTGGTTTCTCTTGCATATTGGGAAGGGAATGATTTCTCATGTCCAGCTATCTATTGTGGTACACCCCAAGCCATAGGAAGTTTCTCTCTGTAACAGAATTGGCGACCATAATGGGGAGGTTTCTAGTTGTTTCTCTTCGGGGGTTTTTAGTATTCAATGTACTTGAAATGCTCCGATTTTTTTGTTTCTGTGTCGGGTCTGGGGGCACGTTTTCCGAGGAGGGTCCCGAAGGAGTAAATTTTGTCTCACCTTGTCTGTTTGCCTTATTTTTATCTCTTTTTCTTACTCTACGTGGGTTTGGCTTTCACAGTCGCATATACACACGGGTTTTCCTTGAATAGTCGCGTATGTATGTTGGTTTACTGAGAAAAATCATGTATGCCTTGATTTTGAGCCTTATTGGGAGGATTAAGTGTTGCTGGGTGATTTTGGATGATTGTTGAGTCTTCTTGGATGCTTCTAGAGTCTTTATAAATCCTATGTTTCTGACCAGAGACTAAGTTTTAGTTTGATTTTTAGAAATGTTCTTGTTTTTCATTTTCTACTTTTTGTTTTGATATTAGTGCATTAGCTCTCTTTTATCTTGGTGCTTTGCTTGGATACTGTTTGTGAGTGGTTGCAGAGTCTGAGGGTTGTAGAGTCATCTTTTTTCCTTTTATATCTCATTTTAATTCAAAAATACAAAAATATTTTTCTTTTTTCATAATTATGCATTGCTTTCATTTTTCATTGGCACGGTACTTGCATTAGGTTTCCTTAGTGAATTTAGTCAGATTTTCATATAGGAATGATTGCACTTACATTTGAAGGAAACATTTTGCACTTCACATAGTAGCATACCCTATTTTTCATTCTACATAGCACATTTACATTGATTGTTAGGTGTGCATTTTTCTTCATGTTGTGTCATAACACCATAAGTTGCATGACCATTACCCTTTGATTAATAACAGTCAAATAAAATCAATGCTTAATAAAATGAATTACACTCTTTTCTTTTCTAGGGTGCATCAACAAAATTAGGTTTTAGGGTCTTGGAATAGTTAATTGTAAGTTAATTATCCAAGACCACTAAACAAAACAATTAGGTGTCTGTCCAAGTGAAAGTGTGAAACCCTTGGTATAATTAGTGCTTCTCAGGACACTCCTCTTACATGGGAGTTAAGCACAAGGCAATGCATGCGATTGTGATTGGGATGACCCCTGGTCACTTTCTGTGAGCACCAGAGATATTTCCAAGATTTTATTCATATCTGGGGGCCTTTGAGGTATTGATTGGTGCACCCCTAGGGTACCAGTTGTGCTTTCAAGCTTTAGGCTTTGCTACTCTTACCATATGTTCAATCCCTCCTGTGACTATCTTCCTGAGCATTGGTTATATTGATGTGACCTTAGTTTCCTTTTCTAGGTTATCGAGGGGGTATTTGCAGAGTTTATTCTATAGGTGTCCTGGCTAGGTAGGGGTCAGAAAGCATAGTCACTATATGCGTTGAAGCTGAGGGCCACTATAATTGGTTACAAACCTCCACTTGTTGTGTATGGGAGTCTCAAGCCTCTCCTAGGTGAGACATACCTACTTCATTCGGGAGCTGACTTATCCTACCCTTGGTTTGATTGTTGTTTTGATATAGATTTTCTTAGGTGTATGCTCTATACATGCTAGTCTTCTCAGGGTTGCATAGATAGATCATGTATTTTATTTGTGTTGAGTCATTGTGGATCTGAGTGTGGCTCCTCGTCGCTTTCATTGTTTAGCAGGTATTCTGCCTTCTACGTCTCCTCCTCCCTTGGGAGAGAGAGACAGACAATCTGGGCAGACTAGTCATCACTTCTATTCAAACAGAGATCTCACCATGAGTCGTCATGAGCCTAAGGTCCCAGAGCTTCCACCTTCCCCGTGTCTCGCGATGAAGTTGAACCTTCAAGCACATATGGAAATCCACCTAAGTCTAGTCCAAATGGGGCTGAACTGTCACATGATGATTTATCACAGTTTCCTGATTACATTAGCTCTAAACCCCAGTATTGGTTATACTATCTTGGTGAAGAGACTCTCCATGAACCCACCAGCACTGGCCACATTAGATATGGCATGCCTGATATTCCCAATCCTGGTTCGGTACCTCATGTTGAACCGATTGGTAACCTTGGTACTACGCATGGGGGCACTTCCAATCCTTTCCATGTGGAGAGGTTTGGTAGTAGTAGTCGCATTGTGCCATCCACTTCAGTGGTAGCGATTCCTTCACATGCACAACCCAAACCTAGCACTAGTTTTCCTCTTCATGGATCTTAGCCGGGACATGTGAATATTAGGGGTACAAGCTATATTCCTTCACATATTCCATCGTCTTCTCAACTTGTTCCTTCGAATGCCTTTTTGACGCATCCTAGTGGTACTTCGGGCTGAAGTTTGACTGTAAGCCATGTTTTTCCTATGACTGCTAACACTGTAGTATCACAAATCCAAGTGCCTCCTTCTGTGTCAGCAAGTCATGTACCTATTTTTGGATTGTCTCATGGAATATCTCATGGATCATCTCATGGTCCAGCTCATGTAGCTTCCCATATACCTATCTATGGACCATCTTATGGAACATTTCATGGGACATCTTATGGATCATCCCATGGACCATATCATGGTATAGACTATGGAGCTTCCCATGGACCTTATTATGGACCATAGTATAGACAAAACTATCAACCATATGGGTATGGTTATCAACAACTAGCTTACTCTTCTAACTATGGCTTTGTAGCACCTCATAATCAAGGTACTCCTCATTATAATGCTTCCATGCAACCCTTCATGGGTCATATGGGAGGAGGTTATTATCCCACTAGCCAAGGCCATGGTGTGTATAGAAATCAACCTTATACAAATCAGTCCTATCAAGGAGCATGGCATCGACCGGCTCAACCTAGGCTCCATTTCCTTGTGACCTTGAACCTACCTAATTTGTCGATATTGACAAATGATCATGTGTCTCATAATCTGGCATGGCCAATAGTCCCTACCAAGCTTCCTTCAAACATTCCCAAGTTCAAAGGTAAGGATGGTGAAGATCCTAGTGAGCATGTCACAACCTTCCACCTTTGGTGCTCTTCTAATTCCTTACACGATGACTCCATCCGTTTGAGGCTATTTCAACGCATCCTCATGGGTCCTGCGGTGAAATGGTATACAGAGTTTCCGGGGGGGGGGGGGACCTATACTAGTTTGATTACCTTTCCATGACTTTTCTTAATCATTTCCATCTACCCGTATGTTACAACATCGGTAATGAACTATTGTCGACCTTTTGGAAAGACAAAGCCACACATATTTTGAATCATATTCAAGAGTGGCATAGACGGTAACGATTGATTAAAGCCTTTATACCACTAGATTTTCTTCTAGAGTGGTTCCTTAAGTCATTGTTACCTTATATCGCAAAGGATGTTTCTAAGTCCAGAGTTCAAAATGAGGACCAAGATATTTTTAGAGCTCAAGAGTTGGATTTGATCTATGCTCAATTCAGATTCTTATATGAGATTATCTTGAATGCTCCAAGATCCAATTTCAACCCCAAGATTAAACATGGGCCACATGTCAATGGCATTCTTGGCTCCACAAGTACCAAACCTACAGACTCGGTTACAAAACAAGTGATCTAGTTATCGCTTAACCAGCCTATGTTGGGACAAGCCATGACTTTGTATCAACCTACCCAATCAGTGAGTGTACTTCTAGTGTAAACGTCGAACCCGAAAGGAAACTAGCAGCTTGGAAGGAATAAAAAGAACGGAAAAGATAATCGTAAGGGTGGGAATAAAAATGAAAATGGTAATATTAATGAAAAGAACATGAACAATGCTAGGGGGGACAAGTAGCCTAAGCATAAGGATGATCACCTCAATCACTTGTGCCCTCATATGGAGGACGCCTCGAAGTTCATAGCACAGGGCCCAACTATGTTTACTAATCCTTTACCTAATAATCAAAATATGAACTTGAGAACTGTTGATCTTGGTTGTGCATCTCATGGAACTCAAAACCCGCTAGAGGCCGCTAGTGGTCATGGTTGCATCAACATGGTGAGATCTACCAAAGTTATGACATGTGTGAAAGATTATGTTTTGTCACAACCAGAATTTGGGAAAGAACCTAACCCACCCAAGAGCTCTTTGGGAATTGAAAAGCCTATGGATAAACATGAAGTTCTACCTGGAATTCCTAAGGGATTCTTGAAGCACTCGGGGCACAATCCTAATGTTCAAGCCACCCAGAACTATTTAGTTGTCAAGGATTTGGGCCAAACTCCTTTTGCAATTTCCACATTAGAAGTGCTTCATACTTGTCCTTCGCAGAGAAATTCCTTGTTTTCTTCTCTTGGTGTTAGTGACGATAGCTCTTCTTCCATGATCAAATTTGAAACTCGTGGAATATAGCCTCTATTTCCTTACTATGTGTCTCTTTTTATTCATGTAGAGTGTCTCAACAACACCATCATGTGTACTGTTATTGATGAAGGCGCTGCTACTTTCATGATGTCTTTGTCTTGTTAGAAGGGCTTAGTTTCTCCCACATTGTCTCAGTCTGCCAACATGTTGACTGCTTTCGATGGAAGGTTGTTTTGGCCACATGGTATACTTCCTCCTCTAGAGGTCCAATCAGGAGGGAAGACTGTCCTGATCAATGTCGAGGTGGTTGATGCACCCCTTTACTACAATATTTTGCTGGGTAGGAACTGGATGTACAATATGCAAGTTGTAGCCTCTTCCCTATTTTGAGTAGTTTGCTTTCCATTTAATGGGAATATCGTTACTATTGATCAAAATTATTTCCAGAATCCAAGTGTAAATGCATAATCGGGAGTTTCTATGCTGATTATCAATCATTCTCAACCGACAACTAAGAATGTGGGTGTAGGTATGTATCCTTCTCTCATGGGAACCTTTAGTTTTCCTGCGCCTGTTCTTATGATTGGGTCTAGTCTTGGTGGGGATTCATCCTCGTCGAATTTGGTATCCTTTTGCACTACTCATATGGAATATCCTTGGATCCTTCCTTCACCAAGTACTTCAAGTATGCTTGTTGAGAAATATGTGTCGTTTCCTGCAACAATGGTGGCATATCAAGCGAATCTTGATCATGTTGTAGAGCCTAGTCCTTCCTCTTCGCGGATGGAGAAGGAGGACCCTTATGTGTTTCCTGCATGTGCAGTAGAGTCATCTCACTCTCATGACTGCCTTGATGATGTTTTTTCATCAGATGAAGCTATTCTTGAGGCCATGTATGGGATTGAACAACCTTGGGAAGAATTGCACCATAAATCATATTTCCTTCCTAAGCTTAATCGTTTAGAGTGTGATGACTTTAGGGAGATTCTAAGCAAGAAAAATGGTATCCTTGTGGTCCCATTAATCTCTCCTAGTTAGATGGCTAAAGGGAACATGGCTAACCTATCACCAACAATTCCTATAAACATTTATCGTGATCCTGGTAAGGTTGAGAACGTCTACATTGTGGCGGATTGTTCCCCTGATAAGCTTAAAGAGTATACCGAGCTATTTAAGGAGTTTCATGATATTTTCACTTGGTCATATGAATAAATGCTAGGTAGAGAACCTTGTATTGTCAAACACGAAATCAAGACCTATCCAGATGAAAAACCGGTTCGACAATTTTTGCGTGCCATGAATCCTAGGAAAGCACCCGCCATTAAAGCTGAGATAGAGAAACTGCTCAAATCTGGTTTTGACGGAGTGGGTATCAAATCCCATTCCAGTGGATAAGAAGTATGGAGTGATCTGAATATGCACTGATTTCCGTGATTTAAATCGAGCTTGTCCTAAAGATAACTTCCCTACACCATTTATTGATCAAATTTTGTATGAGTGTGTGGGAAGTGATAAATTTTCTTTTATGGATGGCTTTTATGGATATAATCAGATACAAATTAAACCCGAGGATCAACACAAGACTGCATTTATTTTTCCTTGGGGAAATTTTGCATATCGAAAGATGCCCTTCGGCCTTAAAAATGCCAGAGATATGTTTCAGTGGGCAATGACCTTAATCTTTCACGATCTTAAAACAATATTGAGGTATATTTTGATGATCTCGCTGCTCACTCTCATTTGAGAATGTGTCATCCTTACCATTTTCGATTAGTGTTCAAAAGATGTTGTCATTATCAAGTTTGTTTAAATCCTCATAAGTGAATCTTTTGCATGAAAGTTGGTTGTTTACTAGTATTCATCATATCCAAGGAAGGTATTATAGTCTATCCCTTGAATGTTGAGGTAATACCTCAATTATCTCCCCCATGTAACATTTGACACCTTCAATGTTTACAAGGTATGGAAAACTTCTTGTGAAGGTTAGTGGTCAATTTTTCCAACTTGAATAAAGGCTTCATGTGTCTGTTGAAGAAGGACACCCCTTTTTACTAGGATAAGTGAGCCTAGGAGTCTTTCGATTCTCTTAAGAAAGCCTTAGCAATGGCCCCCGTGCCACTAGACTATAGCCGTGACTTTTTTATTTATGTGGCTACATCTTAGGAGACCATTGGTATTGTATTGGTTCAAGAGGATGAGGATCTCCATGAGCATGTCATATATTATTTGAGTCGAAACCTTATTGATGTGGAACTTCATTATTCCCATGTGGAGAAGCTAGCCTTAGCCACCGTTCATGTGGTTCAGTGTTTGAGACATTACATTCTCATTTGCCAAACTTTGCCGTAGCTCACATCAATCCATTTCAGTTATTCCTCACCAAAAGGATGATTGGGGGAAAATCTAATAAATGGATTGTGATTTTGCAAGAGTTTGATCTCAAGTTCGTTTTGGAAAAATCTAAGAAATCGTTAATCTTTGTTGAGATCATATCAGATTTCCCAAATTTAGAGGAAAAGGAGGTTTATGAAGATTCTTTTGTTGATGAGCATAAATTCCTCATCTCAACTATGGACCCTTGGTATGAGGATATTATCATGTATTTGCAAACATTGAAGGTCCCTACTCACCTCGCATGGGATGAGCGATGATGACTATGTCATGTAGCGAAGAACTACCTCATAGTGGATGATACTTTGTACCATCATGGAGTGGATTCCATTTTACATCGTTGTTTAACTCATGATGAGGTTGAGGTCGTGCTTAATGATTGCCACAAAGGGGCGTGTGGTGGTCATTTATTTGGGATTTCTACAACCCAAAAAATCTTAAGAGCGTGCTATTTTCAGCCATCCATATTTAAGGATTGCATTAATGTGGTCAATAAGTGCAACCCTTTCCAGGTGTTTGCATGTAATATGCTCTCTCATCCCGCCCCTTTGCAGCCTATTGTTACTTCTAGTCCCTTCACCAAGTGGGAGCTTGATTTTATGGATTGCAACCTAGCTTAGGCTGGGGGGAACCATCATATTATTGTGGCTGTCGATTACTTCACGAAATGGGTAGAGGCTATTCCCACAGTTAAATATGATGGTGAGACAGTCGGGCATTTCATATTTAACCATATTATCACCTGGTTTGCAATCCGAGAGAGCTTTTCATTGATGATGGCAGGCACTTTCAGAACAAAATGATGGAAGAGTTGGCTTCCAAGTTAGGATATAAGAAAGAGTGTTGGAGACATTTACCATCATACACACTCTTTTTGGTCAAATTGGCCTAGTTAAACCACTATCCTGAGTATTATTGACATTAATTGACATTAGTGGAGCATTAAATTTCATAATCCAGTCACACCCATGCCTATCTTCAGTCAAGGAGGCTAACTTATCCTTCTCCTACATTCAGGGAGGCTAAATGGAGGACTCCGAGGGTGATTTGAGTGGTATTAATGAACCTAATTGCTAACTGGTGTTTACAATCAATTAATTAGGTCAGTGAAGGTGCCTCCTTTCATTTGATTGATTATTTAATGATTAATTAATGAACTGGAGTCAACAGGGGTGCCTTCACCAAATTCTGATGTTTAGTTCAACTTCGGTTAACCTCATCGAGGTCATTGGAGTCATTTAAGCGCTAGCACTTGATGGTTATCTTGCTATGACATGTGTCTGATCTCTTTCAGTTGAGACAGTCATTTATTGCACTCCAGCTTCAGTTAGGGTTCAGTTGAGTCAATTAGGGTTTTGATCAGTGGTTAACTGAGTGTGGACTATGGCTTACAATCAATTAAGCTAGACACACTCATTCAATTCAAATGACCTCCTTGAGGATTCAAATCGCTCATTCATTCATGCTTGTAGCATGAAATTGTAATTGTAATCATTCATTCTTTATGTGAAGACAGAGCGACTACTATTCCTATAAACAGATTACACCATTTCATGATTTATTTGTTGATTAATATTTGATGAGATTGATGATTTTTTCCTAGATCAATATACAAGATTAATATGGTATCAGAGCTTACGGTGGGACGAATCTCTATCTCTCAAAAACAAGCTTTTTGAAGATTTCTGCATGAAATTTGAGCAATAGCTAAAAAATCCAGCACTGCACCAGAAGCCAAGGCTTACCACTTAATACCCCAAGTAAAGAACTTGTTGATCAAGCTTGCTTGATTGAGTATGTTGGGTGTGATAAAAGACTAAAATGTGCAGGCTGTCTGACTTTACATTGCCCTTTCTGTTTCGATTTTCAGGTTTCTACAGGTGAAGCATTCGCTCCAGCAGATCCAGATGGCCTCCTCAATAGATATATTGACTCCATATAATTTCCACTCGTGGAAAGGTGATATGGAGATTCAGCTATGCTCCAGAGGACTCTTTAGAGTCACCATGGACACTAAATATGAGCCCGATTCAGCCATAGAAAAATCAAGATTCTTGAACAAGAAGGATGAAGCCTTTGGTTTCTTGTGCCTTTCTATTTCCCAAGATCTTCTTTTCCATCTTGCGGGATTGAAGAATCCAAAAGAAATATGGGAAAAATTGGAGACTCTATATGGAAATAATGATGACTTGAGGGTTTACCAGTTTGAAAATGAACTCATGTCTCTCCAACCCTCCAACTTCGAGACTCTAAATGATTTCTTCATGAAGTTCAAGCATATTGTTTTACTCTTGAAGCAATGCAAAGTGGAGAAGGAGGATTATCAAATCATCCTCACCATACTCTCCAAACTTGGGGCTGATTATTCAATTTTTGTTTCTACATTCCATGCGGGGAAGCTCACAACCCCTGGATGGAAGATGCCTACACTCAATGCCTTCATTGAGTCCCTAACATGTGAACATGACAAGCTTGTCTAGATGGGGATAATTAGATCTTCCTATGATCAAGACCTACATTTCTTGGGACCCAAATATCTAAAGGGTAAAGGAAAGCAGCAAAAAAACCCAAAAACTAAATTTGATGCTCCTAAACCTAGAGTTGAAAATAAGCAGCATGACGGGTCTTCCGGCTCAAGGAAGAACAAAGGAAAAGGGCACCATGGCAAGGAAAAAGTCAAGTGTTCTTATTGTGGGAAGGGATTGCACCCTAAACATGCCTGCATGAAGAAGAAGCTCGATGAAGCTACCTCTCTCCTTGAGAGAAATCACATCAATCTTCCGGAAATCTTTTGGAGGAGAGATCAGCAAGATTGGGAACCACAACATGAAAAAGGTCATGCCCTCAGGGAAAGAACTTCGAAGTCCAAAGCACTGTTGATTGAATCTGGATATTTGAACCACATGATGGATGAAAAAGACTCCTTTTCATCCTTGGATACTGGAAAATCCATCCCCATCCACATGGGAGATGACTTCACCATCATTTCAGAAGGACAAGGTACTGTAGATCTTGAAAATGGTTTTTTCTCTAATGTTTTGTATGTACTGTCTCTGGAATCGAATCTCCTTAGTGTCTATCAGATCACATATACAAGAGTGCCTAAGAGAGTCTCTTTCAGCCCAAATTATGTTGAGATAATATAAATTTCATCCGGGAAACTCATTGCTAAAAGCCTTGCAAACCATCGTGCAAAAGCCTATGAGTTCTCTCACTTTGTTGTGGATGCAAATCCCACCTCTTTTTTAACTCATGGAAATGAGGTTAGTAGATTGTGGCATGAGAGGTTTGGCCATATTATTTTTAAATATTTTCAGCAATTATAGAAAAACTCCATGGTTGAAGGCCTCCCGGTCATCAAGGCAACCACGGGAAACTGCAAAGGTTGTGTGATTGGAAAACACCCTGAGCACAAGTTTGATCGGGGGAAGGCGAACCGAGCTACATGCATATTGGAGCTGATAAATTATGATATCATAGGTCTGATGCCTATAACATCCATGAATGGATCAAGGTATATTCTTACTTTTATTGATGATTTTTCAAGGTACACATGGGTCTTCTTTCTCAAAAGAAGTCGGAAGTATGTGAAAAATTTTCTGAATTGAAGGCCTTGATCGAAAATGCCTCTGGGATTAAGATCAAGATCTTGAGATATGAAAATGGAGGGGAGTATGTCAGTAATGATTTTCTTCACATATTCTCCCAAAGTTGTATTCAGTTCCAACATTCAATTCCCTACACTCCCCAACAGAACGGAGTAGCGGAAAGGAAGAATCGGTCTCTCAAGGAGATGACCACCTGTATGTTGGAATCTAAGAAGATTGCTACAAATTTCTGGGCTGAGGCCATGCATGCTGAAGAATACATTCATAATAGGGTGCCACACGCATCCATGAAAGGGAAGACCCCTTTTGAAGCATACTTCGTACACAAGCCGGATGTGTCGAACCTATGGGTGTTTGGGTCCACTGCATGGGCCCGGATTTCGCTTGATAAAAGAAGGGTTTTGCAACCACAAAGCATAGAATGTATTTTTATTGGGTATATTTATGAATATAAAGGGTTCAAGCTTCTGGATATCAATACCAAATAGATCATGATCGAGAGAAGTGTCAAGTTCGATGAGCCTCTTCAGGAGGTGGAACTAGTGAAGGAGAAAACTGCTAAATTTCCTTCCTATTCTACTGAATATTTGGATGATGAAATTGGGGGTGATGACCCTGATTTGGATCCTATGATTTATGATATCAGTGTGCATAAATAATCAGATGCTGAGTCATAACCTGAAGTGCAAAATCATCTTCCTACATGGGCCCGACAGACACTCTCCTCCGCAGGAGAAAACATTGGAAATCTGGATGATCCAAGGAGAACCCGGTCTAATTTCCAAAGAGCATGTATTGCGCTCTCTTGTCCTGATAATTTGCTGTCAAAAAATTGATATTTTATGATTATTTCAGGTCCAAAATCCTACTACCATGTTCGTAAGGATCCGATATGGCAATTTGCCATGGATGAAGAGATGAATTCTCTTCAGAAAAACACTACTTGGGAGCTAGTTTCTCTTCCTCTGGGAAGGAAATTGGTTCAATGCAAGTGGGTGTTTCGGACCAAGTTTTCTACTGATGGAAGCACCTATAAATATAAGGCAAGGCTGGTAGAAAAATTTTCCTCTCAGGTCCAAGGATTGGACTACCATGAGACCTTTGCACCGGTTGCAAAAATGGACTCCATCCGCCTTGTTTTGGCAATTTCAGCATCCAAGCACTGGGAAGTGCATCACATGGATGTTGAGTCAGCCTTTATGCATGGAGATATTCATGAGGAGATATACATGAAGCAGCCTAAGGGCTACATCACTGATCCATATTTGTTTTGCAAGCTAAAGAAGTCACTATACGGGTTAAAACAAGCCCCAAGAGAGTGGTATTCCAAGATGCATGCGTTCCTTCTCTCGCAAAACTTTCAAAGGTGTAGATAAGATCCAAATGTGTATTTAAATTAGTCTGATGGTAATATAATTATCATTGTTTTATATTCTGATGAATTACTAATCACAGGTAGCACAATTGCCTCCATTTAAGCCATCAAAACTGCCCTCCACAATGCCTTTGAAATGAGTGATTTGGGGCTCCTAAAACAATTTTTGGGGCTCGAAATTGAGAAAAATTATGATGGGATTATGGTAACTTAGTCCAAATACATTTAATACCTGTGATTCAATTTTAACATGGCTGATTGTATGCCTGCACCATTCCCTTTCCTTTCAGGGATCAGCCTTGAAGAAGGAAAAAGCACACCTCCCATGGACTACACTATCTATCAACAGCTGATTGGTAGCTTGTTTTACTTGACACATTCTCGGCCTAATATTTGTTATGACATGAATGATGTATCAAGATATATGTAGCAGCCTCATGATATTCATTGGAAGGCAGCCAAGATGATCCTCCAATATATTCATGGAACCAGGACCTACGACATTCACTATGCTGCAGACTCCGAGCTAGAGCTGGTTGGATACACATATTCCAATTGGGTGGGTGATTCTATTGATCAGAATTCTACTTGTGGATATGTATTTATGTTTGTTGGTGGCCCCATTTTTTGGTCAAGTAAAAAGTAGGCTTCCATAGCACTATATTCAGCAGAGGCCGAGTATCGAGGAGTAGTGAATGCTTGCATCCAAGCAGTTTGGTTGCAAGGCATTCTTTCAGAGTTTGATATTGGTAGTACTTTGTCCACTGTACTATTTTGTGACAATCAAAGTTCTATTAAGATATCCATAGATCCAGCTAATAGGCAGAGGACCAAGCATGTAGAGATCCACATGCACTATATCACGGAGCTAGTGCATGACAGGACCATCATTCTGCAATATTGATCGACTGATGAGAAGATTGCAAACATATTCACCAAGAGACTTTTAGAAAAGAAGTTCACTTACCTCTGTTCACTGTTGGGGGTGAGTTCATCAGGGTGATTCAAACTAATTTTAGTGTTCAGCTTGAAGGGGGGGTTTTCCCACTGGGTTTTCCCTCTTTTCCTCAGTTTATTTTGAGCATTGTTTCAGTTTCATCATTGTACAGGGTGACATATGGCCTTAGTTGCCGGGGCCATAGCATTTTTATGCATTTTTGTTTTCTAACTCCTCCTAAGTATAGCTTAAGGGGGGGGTGTTGGAGACATTTACCATCATACACACTCTTTTTTGTCAAATTGGTCTAGTTAAACCACTATCCTAAGTATTATTGACATTAATTGACATCAGTGGAGCATTAAATGTCATCATCCAGTCACACCCATGCCTACCTTCAGTCAAGGACGCTAACTTAGTCTTCTCCTACATTCAGGGAGGCTAACTGGAGCACTCTGAGGGTGATCTGAGTGATATTAATGCACCTAATTGCTAACTAGTGGTTACAATCAGTTAATTAGGTCAGCGAAGGCACCTCCTTTCATTTAATTGATTATTTAATGATTAATTAATGAACTGGAGTCAACAATCATGCGTCCACCAACTTCTGATGTTCAGTTCAACTTTAGTTAACCTCATCGGGGTTCATTGGAGTCATTGAAGTGCTAGCACTTGATGGTTGGCTTGATATGACATGTGTCTGATCTCTTTCAGTTGAGACTCGGTCATTTATTGCACTCCAGCTTTAGTTAGGGTTCAGTTGAGTCAATTAGGGTTTTGATCAATGGTTAACTAAGTGTGGACTATGGCTTATAGTTAGTTAAGATAGACTCACTCATTCAATTCGAATGACCTCCCTGAGGATTCGAATTGTTCATTCATTCATGCTTGTAGCATGACATTGTAATTGTAATCATTCATTCTTTATGTGAATACAGAGTGGATACTATTCCTGTAGACTGATTACACCATTTCATGAGTTATTTGTTGAGTAATCTTTGATGAGATTGATGATTTGTTCCTAGATCAATATACAAGATTAATAAAGAACACTCCTCTTCTTATTACCCTCAAGAGAATGGATAGGTTAAAGCAGTGAACAAGTCACTTAAGTTCATTATTCAACGAACCATCGCACAAAGCAAGAATAATTGGCATATCATGTTGTATCCTGCTTTGTGGGCCTATAGAACCGAAATCAATACTGCCACTGGTTTTTCTCCCTATCATCTTGTGCATGGGGTGGAGTCAATATTACTGATTGAATGAAAAATCCCTTCTTTGAAGCTAACTATGGAGCTTTTATCACAGACTTCTGCATTGGAAGAGCATTTGGTCTAGTTAGAGCAGCTTAATGAGCAGCGCCAAGATTCCTTAGTGGCTCTAGAGGTTAAAAAGTGTCGCGTTAAGGTTTGGTATGATAAGTCGCTTCATCCTAGGATGTTTTGGGAAGGTGAATTGGTCCTTTTATGGAATCAAGCTAAGGAACCCTTGGGGGCAGGAAAGTTTAATCCCATATGGCATGGTCCTTATGTGGTTAAGCGTGTTTTAGAGAAAGGTGCTTATGAGCTGGTTGATTATGAAGGACAGCCTTGGCAGAGCCTAGAAATGGGCTCTATCTCAAAAAATACTATGCATGATCTTCAGCTAGGGCTGATTTTTGTATATTATTGTACAGTTTTACATTGCATAGTTAGTTTTTATTATGGTGATCAGGTTTGTTGAATAGATTTCATTTGTTATGGCATATGTCGATGGAGTCTTCTGTTTACATAGGATTCACTAATGGTGCTAGCCGCCACACTCAAAACTCATCTTTGGATGCTTGGGTGATCTATACTCCTACGGTTCAAGTATTGTCTTCAAGAGGTGTATGTTTATGGACTTCATCAAACAATGTTGTTAAATATAGTGTCATTATTGATTTATTGCATGATGCCATTTCACATGGTGTTCATTCTCTTGAGGTACATCTTGATTCGGAGTTAGTGGTTTCACAAGTTAATGGCTTATATCGTATTAGGGATCCAACATTATTACAAATATTCTTACGTGTTAGATTGCTAGAATGAAAATTTGAGAGTATAACATAAATTCATGTTCCAAGAAATTTTAATCAAGTTGCTGATTCATATGCTAACTATGTGTTAGATTGGCATTTGTTTCACAGACCATAAGCATATCAAAAACAAATTACACATGTAAATAGAATAATAATCGATCATCATAAATATTTTTCATTAAGTTCAAATAAGGTGATGTCATAATACATAAGTGTCATATACAAAATTGGGGCTTCTGAGCCGCCAAAATATACTACATAGTCATACAAAAAATATACACACATGTCTCTAAGCCCGAGGTGGAGGAGGGTGCTGATCATGGTAGCACACCATGGCTCTAGCTAGCCGATGAAACAATCGAACCCATTCTCATGGTACTCCAACCACCTGGCGCTGCATGGCCTCAGGTAAGTCCTCAACTTGCGCCATGGGTACTCTCTGTGTCAATCGAATAAAGTTTGTGTGAATTCTCTGGAGCGTTCGCTCTGCATCCGGACCCATGATCTCATCACCTCTTCACCTCCATCAATTCCAAGGAAAGCAATCTATCTGTCATGTTCCTACATCTCCATATAGTACATGACATAATATCACTATGTTTCGTCACACCAAAAACATATCTTTTGATTTCCTATATCAAAAAACACAAAAAAATTTAAATAATTCAAAAATTAAAAGTGAGTTTGTGATTCATTACCTATGTCTCCATAAGCCGCTCCTAGTGGTAGGGGCATGTCTAGATCACCATGGAAGTCAATCCCTACATAGGGATAGTCATCAATGGTGATGAGCTATCTCTGCCACCATGGAAAGAACTTTGTTGGGTACGGGTTAGCCACCCTTCCACCTCCCAGTTTGCACATGGAATTAGCCCAGCATCGCTGAGCTAGATCCCGGACTCCATGTGGAGAAATGTCTACTCTAGGGCTTATCCCAGACACCTGCTCAAAGAAGAATGTGTTCAGTATGCTTCCAAACCTGAAGTTCCGTACCCTACCCATCTTGTATTCACTGAGTTGTTGTTTCATGTTTCTCAACAGCGTAGTACTCCAGTCATATATTATAGGTTACATACAATCTACCGCATAGAACATCATTGGCTGTGAGGCTTGGTGGAGTGATGCCAAACCTGCAATCCTTCCTAAGGCCAAGAGTATGGATTTTAGCCATAGAATCTGAATTGAGTTTGTCAGGATTTGACTCCCAACCTTCTCTGTATTGGGAAGGAAGTACACAACTATGTAGTCATATATGGTCAGCCCACCTCTTAGCCCACAAGATCCGAGGTTCACCACCTCCCCTCGTCGGGACAAACCTGTGATGAAATATATGTCCTCAACATCAATGCTGAGTGACATCCCATCTATCTAAAAAGTTTCAGACTCTGGATCCTAGTAATCTACTAGCAGCTAGAGTAGTCTTGGCTTTTCCCTCAAGCTGCCAAGACACCAAAACTTGTATAAGACATATGCCCATAATTCTTTTTGAGCCATGAGGTAATCCTAAACAGCTTCCTCAACATCACCATGTTCCCTCTCTCTCCACTCTAGTACCATCCTACACAAAAAAACAAAATTATCAATATTTTCCCATCAAAACCTTGTTTGCGGCCCTATACGCGATTGTCTGCAAAACAATCGTGTATTTACACTGGTTTCGTGGAATTTTCCACGTATGGTGAGCCCTATATGCAGAAAAATTCCCAATTTTTGTGTGGGCAGAAACGCCCAAGTTGGGATGGCCTAAAAAATTAAATTGTCCATGAAAATTTAAAATTTTTATATCAAAATGAAAGAGAGGGGCAAGGGAATTTACCTAGATCAAACGTGGAGGGATTCCGCCGGACAATGCTCCTAGAATTCGCTTCTAAAGTTCTAGACTCAAATGCACTATGGTGGGTGAAAATTCAAAATGGTATGAAAATTTTTAATTTTTCACTATTTGATAGAAAATTTTTGAAATTTTTGCCGACTTTCTATAGTATTTTACCATTTCTAACCATTTTGGACCGTTTGAACTAATTTGATGTTGTAGGAGCCCGTTTTGAGTGTGGTTTGACCGTGTCTTTGACTCGTTCATGCCTATTTCAGGTGTTATGTTTAAACTGGAATATAGGTTAGGTTTTCACATCTGCCTGCATTTTGCATAACCTTATGACCGTTTCATCTTAACCCTAGGTACAAACCCATTCTATCTTATCACGGAACCTTCTTTCTACTTTTAGAAGTGACATGTTATGAATGGTAGAGCTTTCCCATACATGGGTACCTTAGTTAGATGTTGTATTGCATTTGGTGCCAATGCCGACATTTCTCCTTTAGGGTGTGGGAGTCCTTTGTATAGTACCACCGTGACTTTGAGCAAGAGCTTCATACTCCTCTTGAACTTTATGTTGGAATTTCCCCTGGGACAGCCTTGTATATGTCAAGTTGTAATTGCATTATCATGATTTTTGCTTGTCTTATTGAACCTCATTCTGGCTTCCCTAACTTTGATTATCAGCCATATAGCCCGAGCTTGCCTCATGTCTAGATAAGCAGAGAATTTTTACATATCTTTTGTAGCTTGATACCCCATTTTTTATCGGGAGGGGACCTTTCCTCGAGTGTCATTATTCTGCACATGTTTCCTTGCATTGAGCATAGGTATGTTCTGCTTCCTGGAACTAGTTTACTTGTCCCTTGACACTCGGGTCCTCCTATATTTGTAACTATAAAGCAATTTTATTCTTTTTCAAGCTTTTCAAAATATCTGAAAAAGTCCAAAAAAATCAAAAAACAAAAACGCTGAACAGGAAAATATGTTATCTTTGGCAGCAGTCGAGTCGTGTCACCTTCGAACAGAGCACTGTATATCACATCCATTGGTTGGGTTATTAGTTTGAATTTAGGATTTGTACTCATTAATCTGAGTTTATCTCCATCGATTGGTTAAGATTTCAGTCCCTATGGAGCCTATGTTGATGCCTACTATGTCACATAGATGTCCCAATTTGCATATCAAGTCCATGCTACCTATCTTCATTTACCATTTTCCTTTATGCTCTTGTTTAAAGGAATTTGAAGCCTAAGTCGGCCATTCATCAGTTGTATTAACTTTGCATGTCAGCCATTCCCAATATTGTTACTGGTTCGTGCACATCTTGTTTGAATTCTTCCACATTATACAGCATTGCTGAGTACCTCATGTTGGTTGATGGGGGATGCCTTAATTCCCTCCTTCCAGTGGATTCCATCCCATTGAATTCATATCATTTATTCTGGGATAGGAGTCTAGATTCATTTGAGTTCCTTGAGACTTACAGTCATCAATGCTAGGTTCTCTTGCCATCAACAGTTTTGGGAATACATCAATGTCCCTTGATCGATGGATTCTTCCAAGTGTTTGACCTCAACACATCTATTCACACTTGTTAGATTACACTCGAGTACCTTGATTCCCATTTTCATTATCAGTGGGTGATCTCACATCTGTTAACAATATACATCAATGATCGATAATCAGATGATGGACTACTATGTTCGACCTAGACACCTCTATTCACATAGTAGGACATGTACTTATAGTGGTTTGTGTAGAATACTTTCCAGTATGGTGGCATTCCACATATGCTACCTCCTTGATCATGTTAGTGTTCATGAGATTTCATCTCTCGTGATTAGATTCCAGTGTATGTCAGATATCTTCAGCTTATATGGAGATCTTGATCCATTGTATATCTTCATCATGGAGATTCTGATCTATTATATATTGTACGTGGTGATGACCACACATGTAACATTTTGTATATCATCCCTATTCATGGCCATTGTACTCTCATGTTACCCCTCTGGCCTCACACATTAGGGGGCATCTGTTATAACTGATTTTACTACACATGGTTGGTCACATATTTATGGCCTTCCCTGTCCCTCAGCAGACTCTTTAGACCCCATGGACTGATATTGTACTTTTATGTTTCCAAGTTCATCCCTAAAAACATCTAGTTATTGCTATATGTGACTTTTAATCCCATAGTAGCGTGTACATGCGACTTTTGACCTCCAACCCACGTACATCGGGATGTGTGCATAAATCCAAATATTTTTGGATTTTTCCTTCATGTGTGTCTGAACCACTTGAATCTTGGCCTTCCATATGCCTTGATATCACTTGGATTTGACCCTCCATTACCCCTTTGGAGTGATATATAAGGAATCCCTTGGATACATTGAAGGCGAGGAATTGAAGAGCAATAAAACTATAGTCCATTGTTACCGTAGCTTGCATATACTTGAGTCTGCATCCCTTTGTCCCTTTGGATCACTTTGTATTCTTCCCAAGCTTGCCTTTTCTTGTGAACTTGCTATCGAGAGATTGAGGATAGAGGTGGTGGAGGACTAGGTGGAGGACTCAGTTTCTCCGGCTCGCAGACATACCGACAGAGGTTGTCACTTGTGTAATCTTTGACTTGATTAATAGAAATATCTTTTCACATCCAATAATGTGCATTTGAATGAATATTGAATCCATGGATATGTTTAATTTCTTATACATTGTTGATTATATATGCTAGAGTGTTATGGAGAGAAATTCCTATGGCTTTGGGTACCACAACAAAAAGCTTGACTCCAGAAATCAATCATTTTCAATATGCAATAGAAATTAAATATCTAACACTAAAGGATCAGACCTCATACCTTATTCTGAACGGTTGAAGTAGATCCCCGTTGAGCTTTCCAGCTTTAGCTTGAATTGATAGATTACTTCCTCAGCAACAAGTAAACAATACAAGCATACTATATATATTGGTGTTAGATCTATTCTAGCATATATAATCATCAATGTATAAGCATTTGAAAAAATCCATGGATAAAATATTCATTCAAATATACATTATCGTACAGGAAAAGATATTTATATTAATATAAAATCAGAGATTACAATGGATACAACCTCTGTCGGCACGTCTGCAAATCGAGGAAACTGAATCCCCCACTTGGGCCTCCACCACCTCAATCCTCCATCTCTCGACAACAAGCTCACAAGCAAAAGACAAGCTTGGGAAGAACACAAAAGTGCTCCAAGGGACAAAGGGATGCAGACTCAAGCATAAGTTCCAGCAACAATGGACTATAGTTTCCTTGCTCTCAATTCTCGCATATGCCTTCAATGTACCATAGAGTTCCTTATACAGATTTTCAAAGGGGTAATGAAAGGTCAAATCCGAGCGATCTCAAGGCATAGGGAAGGCCAGGAGTCTACTGAGTTAGATCCATGTCAAGGAAAACTCCAAAAGGATTTGGATTATGCACACATCCTGATGTACGTGGTTTTAGGAGTCAAAACCGCGTATGTACGCGATAAGGGGTTTAAAAGTCGCGTATATCAATTTTCACATGTTTTTAGGGATGGTCAAGGAAACATCAAAGGATAAAAAATGGTCCAAGGGGTCTAAGGAGTCTATAGAGGGACAGGGGAAGGCCATACAAAGTGTGATTCACCTGGAGTGGTAAAATCAGCTATAACAGATGCCCCCTAATGTGTGAGGTCAAAGGGGTCATACGATGGCCGAAATACATTATAAGTCCATCCCAGAAGTGGAGTGATGAAGAATCCAAAATGGAAGACAAGCCACCCAATCAGGATAGTACAATGATACAACTCTGCACAAACTGCAAATACATATAGCAGTGCTGGATACATAAGAGTACAATGGCCATGAATAGGCATGATACAAGATATCACATAAGTGGTCATCATCACATACAATATACATAGATCATAATTTCCATGATGAAGATATACAAAGGACCATGATATCCATAATGGTTGAAGATATATAATGGATCAAGATCTCCATAATGGCTGGAAATGTCTGACATATACTGGAATCAAGTCACGAGAGCTAAAATCTCATGAACATTGGCACGATCAAGGAGGTAGAATATAAGATATGCCACCAATCTAGAAGGTATTCTACCCAAACTGCTACGAGTACATGTCCTACTATGTGAATAGAGGTGTCGAGGTCGAACACAGTAGTCCATCATCTAATTACCGGTCATTGATGTATACCATTAACAGATGCGAGATCACCCGCTGATAATGAAAATGGGAATCAAGGTACTAGAGTGAAGACTAACAAGTGTGAATAAATGTGTTGAAGTCGAACACTTGAGAGGATCCATCGATCAAGGGACATTGATGTATTCCCAAAGACTGTCGATGGCGAGAGAACCTGCCACTGATGACTGCAAGTCTCAAGGCACTCAAAATGACTCTAGATTCCGATCCTAGAATAAATTATCTGAAGTCGATGGGATGAAATCTGCTGGAAGGAGGGCATTAAGGCATCCCTCATCATCCAACACAAGGTACTCAGCAAAGCTGTATAATGTGGAAGGACTCGATCATAAGGTGCACGAGCCCGTATCTGTACCGGGAATGGCCGACATGCAAAGTCAAGATAATTGAGGAATGGCCAACTCAAGCTTCAAATTCCTTCGAACAAGAGCATAACGACAAATGGTGACTGAATAAAGGTAGCATAGACTCGATATACAAACTGGGACATCTCTGCGACACAGGAGGCATCGACAGAGGCTCCATGGGGATTGGAAGCTTAACTAGTCGGTGGAGATAAACTCAGATAAACAAGTATAGCTCCTAAAGTCAAACTATAAACCCAACCAATGGATGTGATATACAATGCTCTATTTGAAGGTGACAATACTCGACAGTTGCCAAAGATAACATCTTTCCTTGTTCGGCTTTTTGGTTTTTTGGTTTTTTCTTTGTACTTTTTCAAATATTTAAAAAGATTGAAAAAGAATAAAAATGATTTATAGTTATACACTAGGAGGAGATGAGTGTCATAAGGGAAAACAAACTAGTTCCCAGTAGTGGAACATATCGATGCTCAATGCAAGGATACATGTGTAGGATATCGACACTCGGGGGAAAATCCCCTCCCAGTAAAAAGGAAATCAAGCTGCAAAGGATATATAAAATGGATCTACATGGCTAGAGATGAGACAAGCTCGAGCTATATGGATGAAGCGCAATGCCAGGGAAGATGGCATAAAGCTTAATAAGGCAGGAAAAGCTCACGATAATGCAATCACAACTTGACATAAGGGAGTCCTGAGAGAAATAGGCCAGTAAAAGATCAAGAGGAGTATGAGGCTCTTGCGAAATGGCATGGAAGTACTATACAATGGACTCCCACACCCTAAAGGACAAGAACATCAGCATGGGCACCAAATGCAAATAAGGCGATAACTAGGGTACCCATGTAAGGTCAAGCTCTACCACTCATATCATGCCACTTCTAAAATAGCAAGAAGGTTCTGTGACATAATAGAGTGGGTTCGTACCTAAGGTTATGATGAAACGGTCATAAGGTCATGCAAAATGAAAATGGTGATGAAACCTAACCTATATGCCAGTTTAGACATGATACCTTAGATCAGCATGAACAAGTCAATCCAATGGCTGAAATGACACTGAAAAAGGTCCCCTACATCACGAGTTAGGTAAAAAACGGTCCAAAATGATTAGAAATTGTCGAAACTATAGGAAAGGGGGTAAAAATTTTCAAAAATTTGAAAAATTTCTATAAATAATAAACAATTCAAAATATTATAAAACATTTGAAATTTTTACCCAATTGAGCTCATATTTTCAACAACAAATTCCAGGAGATCCAGTCGGTGGAATCCACTACCGTTTCTTCCATGTACTTACCCATGCTCTTCTCTTTCATTTTGATGCAATTTTTATCAAACTCCATGGTCATTTGAGGTTTCTAGGCCAAACTAAAAATGGCGATGTGGCCCACACGGAAATCGAGGGTTTTTCCATGTATAGCGCTGGATATATGCGGAAAATGCCCCCATAGTCACGTACATACACGGATATTTGGCAAACAGTCGCGTATGAGGCCGCGCATAAGGTTTTTCAAGTAATCTAATGGGAAAACTTACAATTTTTTGTGCAGGATGGTCCTAGAATGGAGAGAGCATGAACATGGTGAGGTAGAGGAGGCAGTAAGGGCCAATCTAATGGCTCAACAAGCTCTATGTGCATGTGGACTCTATAAGTTTTGGTGTCTTGGTGGCTTGAGGGCCAAACCAAGACTATTGCAGATGCTAGTGGATTACTGGGATCTAGACTCTGAGTCCTTCTAGATAGATGGGATGTCCCTCACTATAGAGGTGGAGGACATATACTTCATTACTGGACTTTCCCGACGGGGGGAAGCAGTGAACCTTCGTTCTCGTTGTGGGCCAGGAGGTGGCCTGACTATCGATGAGTACATTGTGCTGTACTGCTATCCAGACACAGAGAAGGTGGGGAGTCAGGTCCCTACCAACGCTATTCAAGTGTTGGGCCTAAATTCCATACTATTGACATTGGGTAGGATAGTAGGCTTGACATCACTCCACCAGGCCTCGCAGCCTCTGATGTTCTATGCAGTGGAGTGCATGAGACCCACGATTTATGACTGTAGCACTACACTACTGAGCAACATGAAACATCAGCTCAGTGAGGGTAAGGCGGGCAGAGTGCAGAACTTCGGGTTCAGTAGTATATTGAGCATGTTTTTCTTCGAGCGTGTTCTAGGATTGAGCCCCAGAGTTGACGTTCCTCTTCACGAGGTTCGATATCTGGCCCAATGGCATTGGACAAATGCGATGCACAGACTGGGGGGAGGTAGGATGGCCAACCCCTATCCAGCTAATTTATTTCCATGGTGGCAATGACAGATAGTTGCCATCGATGACTACCCCTATGCAGGGATATATTTCCAGGGGGACTCGGACATGCTGCTACCACTAGGATCGGCTTATGGGGATATAGGTAATGAATCTCGACCCTCTCTTTTTTTTTTTTTTTGAGTTATTTAATTTTTTTGTGTTTTCTGATTATATGGAATCAAAAGACATATTTTTGCATGACAATACATAGTGACATCTACCATTTGTATGCAGATGTGGGACCACGACGGTCGGAAGGCTTCCCTTGTCACAGACGGAGGGGAAGAGGAGATGATATCATCGGTGTGGATGCAGAGCAGATGCTCCAGAGCATTCATACCAATTTTGTGAGGCTGAGACACAGCGTTCCCATGGTGCAAGTCAAGGACTTGCCTGAGGCTATGCAGCGCCAGGTGGTGGGTGTACCACGAGCATGGGTGCGATTATTCTAACGGCTAGCTAGAGCCGTAGTGACCTTCCATGATCACAACCCCCCTCCTCCTCCACAAGATTAGATACCTGGGAGTCTATACATTTTGTACTACTGTGTATTATATGTTGGTGGCTCGAGAGCCCCATTTTTGTATCATGACACTATGTATTACCACATTTTGGATGTTATATAATTTTTTTTATGGTGATCGGTTTATTTATTTACATGTGTAAGAATTTTGTTTGTGATGAATTTATTGTGTATGAAACAAATGCCAATCTAGCACATAGTTAGCATATGAGTCAGCAACTTGATTATTAATTCTTGGAATGTGTATGTATGTTATATTTTCAAATTGTCATTCTAATAATCTCACATGTAAGAACCTTCTTAATAACGTCAGATCTTTAACATGGTACAAACCATTAAGCTGTGACACTACTAACTCTGAATCAAGACGTACCTCAAGAGAGAGAACGCCATGTGAAATGGCATCCTGTAGAAGCTCAATAACAACACTATATTCAGCAACATTGTTGGAATATGGCTACAAACATACGCCTCCTGAAGACAGTACCTTACCCATAGGAGTATAAATCACCCAAGCAGTAGAGGCTGAGTGTTGAGTGTGACGGTTTGCACCATCCGTGAATCCTATGTAGGTGGAAGATTCCATTGACATATGCCAAATGAAACGGAAAATAATCATAAACCTGATCACTATAATAAAAAGACCTAACTATGCAAAATTGTACAATAATATACAATAACCAGCCTTGTCTAAAAATAATGCATAGTACTTCTTGAGATAGAGCCCATTTCTAGGCTCTACCAAGGCCGCTCCCTCATAATCCACTAACTCATAAGCACCCTTCTCTAACACACATTTGACCATGTAAGGACCACGCCACATGGGATTAAACTTTCCTACCCCCAAGGGTTCTTTCGGTTGATCCCACAAAACGACCAAGTATCCCTCACTAAACCTCCTTGGACGGATAGACTTATCGTACTGGATATTTATGCGACCTTTATTTACTTCTAGAGCCACCAATGCATCTCGACGCTACTCATCAAGTTTCTCAAGGTGGACCAAACACTCCTTCAATGGTGAAGTGTCTAGTAAGAGTTCTACGGCTAGCTTCAAAGAAGTAATCTCGCCTTTAATTGGAAATATTGAATCCACTCCATGTACAAGTTGATATGGAGAAAAACCCATGGCAGTCTTAACAACAATTCTATATGCCCACAAAGCAGGATATAACATGATGTGCCAATTATTCTTACTTTGTGCGATGGTTTGTTGGAGAATGGACTTGAGTGATTTATTCACTGCTTCTACATGTCCATTCGCTTGAGGGTAGTAAGAGGAGGAATTCTCTTGCTTGTACCCTAACTTTGATGCCAACTCTTCCATCATACGATTCTGAAAGTGCAAGACATGGTCAGTGACAAGCTCTTTTGAAATTCCAAACCAAGTAATAATCTGGTTGAATATGAAGTGGGCAGCTGTCTCACCATTGGATTTAACTATAGGCATAGCCTCAACCCATTTTGTGAAGTAATCAACAGACACTATGATATGATGATGCCCCCTAGCCGAAGCTAGGTTGCAATCCATAAAATCAAGCCCCCACTTAGTGAAGGGACTGGCAGTGATAATGGGATGTAACAGGGTAGGTTTCGAGCACATATTACATGTGAACACCTGGAAAGGGTGGCACCTCTTGACCGCATCTACACAATCCTTAAAGATCGATGGCCAGAAATAACTTGCTCTTAAGATCTTTTGGGATGTAGAAAGCCCAAATAAATGACCACCACACACCCCTCCATGGCAATCATTCACCACTAACTCAGCCTCTTCATGAGTTAAACAACGTCATAAAATGGAATATACCCCACGGCGGTACAAAGTGTTATCCACTATGAGGTAATTCTTAGACACGTGATATAATCGTTGTCGTTCATCCCGTGAGAGGTGAGTAGGGACCTTCAATGTTTGTAAATATATAATGATATCCCCATACCATGGGTCTAAAGTTGAGACTAAGAAGATGTGTTCATCGACAAACGTATCTTCACAAACCAACTCCTCAACCTCGCTTGGGAAATCCGATATAAGCTCTGCAAAAATTAAATACTTATTCGATTTTGCCGAAACAAATTCGAGATCAAATTCTTGCAGAATGACAATCCATTTATTATATTTTCCCCCAATCATCCTTCGAGTGAGGACAAATTGAAACGGATTGACATGGGCTACAAACAAGGTCTGGCGAAGGAGAATATAATGTCTCAACTATTGAACCACATGTACGGTAGCTAAAGCAAGCTTCTCAACATGATAATAATGAATCTCGGCGTCAATAAGGTTCTGGCTCAGATAATATATGACATGCTCTTGGAGCTCCTCATCCTCTTGAACCAAAACCATACCAATCGTCTCCATGGACGCGGCCACGTAAAGTAGAAAATCATGGCTATAGTCCAGGGGACTAATCACCGGGGCCAATGCTAGCGCTCACTTGAGTGCATCAAAGGACTCCTAGGCTCACTCATACCAACAAAAGGTGGTGTCCTTCTTCAATAGATGCATGAACCCTCTAGTCAAATTGGAAAAATTGACCACAAATCTCCGTAAGAAGTTCGCCATGCCTTGCAAACATTGAAGATGATGAATATTCTTTGGGGGAGACAACTGAAGTATTGCCTCAACCTTCAAAGGGTCGACTCTTATACCCTCTTTAGAAACGATGAATCCTAACAAGTGACCTGACTTCACACAAAAGATGCACTTATGAGGATTTAACCTAACCAAATAATGGCGGAATATTTCGAACACCAATCACAAGTGATAGGAATGACACATTCTCATGCGAGAATGAGTAGCAAGGTCATCCAAAAATACTTCGATAATTGACTTGAGATCGTGGAAGATCAAGGTCATTTCCCACTGAAAAGTATCTTTGGCGTTCTTAAGGCCAAAAGGCATTTTCAATATGAAAACATTCCCCAAGGACAAATAAATGCAGTCTTATGTTGGTCCTCAGGTTTAATTTGTATCTGATTATATCCAAAAAATCCATCTATAAAGGAAAAAACCTCGCTACCCGCACACTCATCCAAAATTTGATCAATAAATGGTGTGGGGAAATTGTCCTTAGGACAGGCATGATTCAAATCATGGAAATTAGTACATATGTGGATCACTCCCTGCTTCTTATCCACCAGAACGGGGTTTGAAACCCACTCAGTCAAAGGAATGGGATAGATAAAACTGGCTTTCAACAGTTTCTCTATCTCTGCCTTAATCGCGGGTGATTTCCTAGGATTCACCGCACACAAGCATTGTCGAATAGGCTTAGCGTTAGGATAAGTCTTAATGTCATGTTTGACAATACAAGGGGCTATACCTGGCATTTCATCGTAAGACCAAGCAAAGATATCACGAAATTCTTTAAATAGCTCGGTGTATTCTTAAATCTCAGCATGGGAACATTCCACCCAATATAGACATTCTCTATCGTTCCAGGATCATGAGAGATTTTGATAGGAATCGTTGAAGATATGTTCACCATGTTTCCATCAACCATCAGACCAGGAGAGCTTAATGGAACCATAGGACTACCAACTCTCTCACTAAGAACCTCTCTAAATTCCTCACGCTCCAAGTGGTCAAGCTCGGGAAGAAAGTAAGATCTATGATGGAGTTCTTCCCATGGTGGCTCAACTCCCAACATAACCTAAATAATCACTTCATCTGAAGGGAAAATCATATCAAGGCAGTCGTGCACGTGAGAAGACTGCACTGCTCGTGCCAGCAGCACATAAGGGTCCTCCTCCATTCACGAAGAGGAAGGACTGGGCTCTTCAACAGACTTAATATTAGCTTGATAAGCTATCATAGTTTCAGGCAACAGCACATCCGTCACGATGGGCTCACTCGGAGTACTCGATGTAGGAAGAATCCAAGGATCTTCCATATGAATCATGTGAAAAGACACCGATCTCATAGATGTCAAAGCCTCATTGGACCTAGACCCTATCATAAGGATCAGTGCAAGACTACTAAAGCTTCCCATGAGGGATGGATACATGTCTACAGTCTTGAAGATGCGGTAACAGATGCAGTAACAGACAGATTCTTGAATTTCGTTTGATCAATCATGACTATCTTCCCATTAAATGGAAAGAATACAACATGAAATAGGGAAGAAGAAATGGCTTGCATACTGTACATCCAATTCCTACTCAGCAAGAGATTGTAGTCAAGGGGTGCATCAACCACCTTGACCTCTATCGCAATGGTCTTCCCTCCCAAATGGACCTTAAGGGAAGGAAGGATGTCATGTGGCCTAAACGATCTCCCATCAAACGTAGTTACCATGGTCGTTGATTTAGATAGCTCGGGGGAACCTAAACCCTTCCAACATGATAAAGACATCACAGAAGTGGCAGTGCCTTCGTCAATTACAGTGCGCTTGACGGTCATATTAAGACATTCTACATGAATCAAAAGAGACACATAGTAAGGCAAGCGAGGCTAAAGTCCTGTGGTTTCAAATTTAATCATGGAGGAAGAATCATCATCATTCACACCAAGGGCAAAACACAAAGCCTTCCTTTGCGAAGGACAACTCTGAAGCACTTCCAATGCAGACATCGCACAAGGAGTGTGGCCCAAATCCTCGACAACTGAATAGTTCTGGGCGGCTCGGGCATTAGGATTGTGCCCCGAACGCTTAACAACTCCCTTAGGAATGTGAGGTGTAGCTTCAGGTTTATCCACAGGTTTCTCAATACGTAAAGGAGACCCTGGTGGATCAGGTTCCTTTCCTGGGATAGGTTGTGATGAACCATAGTCCTTCGCATGGGTCACAACTTTCGTAGCACGTACCATGTTAATGCAATCATGACCACTACCCTCCAATGGATCTTGATCACCACCAGACTAATCATGGGTCCTCGAGTTCATATTTTGATTGTGAGGTAAAGGGTTAGTTAGCACAGCTGGGCTCTGTGCCAAGAATCTCGAGGCTTCATCGATACGAGGGCACAAGTAAGTGAGGTGATCGTCCTTACATAACTTGCAAGGAAATTTAACCTTACGTTTAGCTTGCTTGTCCCTCCCAGCATTACGGACATTCTTGTCATTATTATTAGCATTCTCATTCTTATTCCCACCCTTACGATTATTCTTACCCTTCTTTCTATTCCGTCTGGGCTGCTGGTTACCCTTCTGGTCCGACGATTGCACCGAAAGTACACTCATCATTTGGGCAGGTTGAGACAAATCCATGGCTTGTCTCGAAGCAGATTGGTTGATAGACAATTGACTAACTTGTTTTGCAACCGAATGCATAGGTTTAGCACTTGTACAACCAAAAATGCCATCGACATGTGGTCCAGGTTTGAATTTGGGGTCGAGACTAGAAAGAGGAGCATTGGGAATAATCTCATATAACAAACTGGACTGAGTATAAATCAAGTCCAGTTCCTGCACCCTAAAAATTGCTTGTTCCTCATTCTGCACTCCGGATGTAGAAACATCCTTCGCTATATATGGTAATAACGACATAAGGAACCATTCAAGGAGGAATTTCGGTGGTATAAATACTTTAATTAACCTATTCTGTCTACGCCACTCTTGGATATGATCCGAGATATGTGTGGATTTATCCTACAAAAATGTCGACAAGAATTCAGTACCAATGTCATAACACACTAGTAGCTATAAGTGGTTAAGAAAATTCATCGCTAGGTCATTGAACAAAGAAAATGCCCCCATAGGTAGCTCTATATACCATTTCACGGTAGGCCCTATAAGGGTGCATTGAAATAGCCTCAAACTGATGGATTCCTAGTGTAAGGAATTCGAAGAGCACCATAGGTGAAAGGTAGTAACGTGTTCTCTCAGATCCTCTCCCGGTTTGCTCTCGAACTTAGGTATGTCCAAGGGAAGCTTAGTAGGGACAACCGGCCAAGCCAGGTCATGAGCTACAGGATCGTTCGTCAATCTCAACAAGTCAGGAATATTTAGCGTCACAAGGAAAGGGAGCCTAGGATGATGAGGTCGAAGGACCGCTCCCTGATAATTCTGATTCACATAGGTCTGATTACCACCATGGCCTTGGCCACAGAGCCCTTCTCCTGTTTGACCCATATAGGGTGAAATGGAAGCACCATAGTCTGGTGGACCTTAACTATTAGGAGCTACAAAGCCGTAATTTGGAGAGTAAGCAAGTTTTTGATACCCGCCCCCATAAGGTGAAGAACCCTATCCATACTGCGTCCCATAATAGGGTCCATAAGTCATCGCATGAGATGTCCCATGAGACACTCCATAAGTATGAACATATGCTCTAGAAGTAGAAATGTGACCTCTAGAAGTATAAACATGTCCTCCTGAAACAACGAGCGGTGCATGAAGCTGAGACACAACCGGTCTAGTAACCGCAGTATGGACATAACTCGTAGCAATGTTTTGGCCAAAAGTACCACGTGAATAAGGTGGAGGGTGAACATTTTAAGAAATAGGGACAGGGGATGAAGGGATCTATGTAATTAAGTACGTACTATTCCCTATTGTCACTTGTCTTGGATCTGGTATCCTAGTAGGATCACTAACCCTAGACATAGGAGGAATGTGTGATGTAACTTCCACCACCAGGATGGAATTTGCAATGTAACTAGTGCTCCCAAACCTCTCCGCATGGTAAGGAATGAGAGTTCCCCCAGGCATAATGTTAGGCTTGAACTCAGATTCAACATGAAATGCCAAATCATGTGTAGGAAAACCAGACATACCATAACTACCATAACTAGTGCTCCCAGGTTCAAAACGAGTCTTGTCATTCTCTGGCTTTCCATACCGGCGATGTGTCAATGGGGAATCAACCCTAGAGTGAGTAGGTCTATCATGAAAGGTTCCTATATCAGAAATCATAGGACATAACTCAGTCAAGTCAAGTGAAGGATCATAGGTAGGATTAAACTCCCCATCTTCCACATGAATGGGAGAAAGTGGTTCAGGAATACCTTCTATATGGTCTCCCATGGTGTGTGAATCAATGTGCGAAGTAGTCTGCATGGACTGTCTATTTCTCATTCCCAAAGGAGGAGGAGATGTAGAAGGTGGAAGTCCTGCAAAGTGAAGAGAATGTCAAGGAGCTGCACCCGAATCCACAATGACTCAAAAAATATAAAAGACTCTCTATCTATGCAAACCCTAGGCAAGCTATCATGCATAGAGCAATCACCAATAAAATCTAAATCCAAATGCAAGCAATCAAGGGTAGGATAAGTGATCTCCCAAATGAAGCAGGTATGTCTCGCCTAGGAGAGGCTTGAGACTCCCATACACAATAAGCGGAGATACCTAACCAATTATTGTGTCCCTCAGCTTCAACATGTAAAGCGACTGTGCTGTCTGACCCCAACCTGGCCGGGACACTTGCAGAATGACCCCTGCAAAGTACCCCCTCGATATCCTAGGTAAGGCCACTAAGGTCACCTCAATATAATCAATGCTCAAGCGGACAGTTGCAGGTGGGATTGACCGTATGGGTAGGGTAGCAAAGCCCGAAACTCTCAAAAGAGCCCCCAAATATGAATACAATCCTGGAAATATCTCCGGTGCTACTAATTTGTGACTAGGGGTCAGTGCATCCTATAAAAGAAAAGAGTGTAGTTCATTTTAATTAAGCGTTGATTTTAATTGGCTTTATTACTCAAAAGAGGGATATGGTCATGCAACTAATGGTGTTATGACACAACATGAAGTAAAATGCACACCTAACAATCAATGCAAATTCATTGTGTCCATGAAAACAGGGTATGCTACTACGTGAAATGCATAATTTTTCTTCAAATGATGAATGCAAGCTTTCCTATATGAAATCTTGACTAATACTCCAAAGCAAATCTTGTGCAAGTACTATGCAAAATGCAAAATGCAATGCATGATGATAAGCAAATATTTTTGGATTTTTTGAAATAAAATGAGATACAAAAAGCAAAAAAATGATTCTACAACCCTCACACTCTGCAAGCACACTCAAGCAGCACTCAAGCAAAGCACTAAGGTAAAATAAATCTAATGAACTAATCCCAAACAAAAAATTGAAAATGCCATGATAAGAACCTTCTTAAAAAAAAAAATTACCCTAAAAAAAACGTCTCTAGTCAGAAACAGAGGTGTATACAAACTCAAACAGTATCAAAGGAGACTCAGCAATCATCACAACTCACCTAGCAACCATTTAACTTCCACTAAAAGGAAAAACTAAGGGCATACACAATTATTCGCAATAAACCCGTGTGTATACGCAGAAATCGCAGAGAAACCCGTATGTATATGCGACTGTGAGTTCAAAAATCACGTACAGGAAAAAAGGTGCATAAAAATCAAGGCAAACAGACAAGCTGAGACAAACTTCATACCAATCAGACACTACCAAGAAAACATTCCCCCAAACCCGACCCAGAAACAAGAGAGAAAGAGCAATTCAAAGTCATTGAATGCCGATAGAAAACCCCCAAAGGACAACTACTAGGAACTCCCCAGTAGAGTCGCCAATTCTGTTACGGAGAGAAATTCCTATGGCTTGGGGTACCACAACAAACAGCTTGACTCCAGAAATCAATCCTTTCCAATATTCAATAGAAATTAAATATCTAACACTAAAGGATCATATCTCATACCTTATTCCGGACGGTTGAAGTAGATCCCCGTTGAGCTTTCCAACTTTAGCTTGAATTGATAGATTACTTCCTCAACAACAAGTAAACAATATAAGAATACTATATATATTGGTGTTAGATCTATTCTAGCATATGTAATCAACAATGTATAAGCATTTGAAAAGATCCATGGATAAAATATTCATTCAAACACACATTATTGGATAGGAAAAGATATTTCTATTAATATAAAATCATAGATTACAATGGATACAACCTCTGTCGGCACGTCTGCAAATCGGAGAAACTGAATCCCCCACTTGGGCCTCCACCACCTCAATCCTCCATCTCTCGACAGCAAGCTCACAAGAAAAATACAAGCTTGGGAAGAACAAAAAAATGCTCCAAGGGACAAAGGGATGTAGACTCAAGCATAAGTTCCAACAACAATGGACTATAGTTTCTTTACTCTCAATTCTCTCATATGCCTTCAATGTACCGTAGATTTCCTTATATAGCTTTTCAAAGGAGTAATGAAAGGTCGAATCCAAGCGATCTCAAGGAATAGGGAAGGCTAGGAGTCAAGTGAGTCGGATCCATGTCAAGGAAAACTCCAAAAGGATTTGGATTATGCACACATCCCGATGTATGTGGTTTTAGGGGTCAAACCCATGTATGTACGCGATAAGGGGTTTAAAAGTCACGTATATCAATTTTCACATGTTTTTAGGGATGGTCAAGGAAACATCAAAGGACAAAAAATGGTCCAAGGGGTCCAAGGAGTCTGCAGAGGAACAGGGGAAGGCCATACAAAGTGTGATTCACCTGGAGTGACAAAATCAGCTATAACATAGAGTATATCTAACACCATATTATATAGCATGCTTGTCTTGTTTTCTATTGTTGAGAGCAAATTGCTAATGCAGGCGGGGTTGGAAAAAGCTCAATGGGGATCTACTTCAACTATTTGGAATAAGGTATGATTCGAGATCCTTTAGTGTTAGATGTTTGGTTTCTCTTGCATATTGGGAAGAGATTGATTTCTTGTGTCCAGCTGTCTATTGTGGTACACCCCAAGCCATAGGAAGTTTCTCTCCATAACAAGTGTAACCTAAAAAATTTGCAGAAGCCATCAAAATTAATGAATGAGTCAAAGCCATGAATGAAGAATTAGACCAAATTGATAAAAATGAGATTTGGGAAGTTGTCCCAAGACCTAAAGATAAGAATGTTATAGGAACCAAATGGGTTTTCAAGAACAAATTCAATCAGGATGGTCAAGTGATAAGAAACAAAGGAAGATTAGTATGTAAAGGGTATGCTCAGGTACAAGGGATTTATTTGAAGAAACGTATGCTCCTGCGGAAATACTTGAAGCAATCAGAATGATTCTAGCACTCTTAAGCCATAAAATTTTTAAAGTGCATCAAATGGATGTCAAGTCTTCATTTTTTAATGGAAAAATAGAAGAAGAGGTTTATATTGAACAACCTAAAGGTTTCCTATTATCAGAAAACAGAGGCTATGTTCACAATTTGAAAAAGGCACTCTATGGTCTCAAACAAGCTCCAAGGGCCTAGTTTTCAAGGCTAGACAGTTATTTAAAACAACAAGGATTTAAGAGAGGTACCACTGAAATTAATCTCTACTTAAAAATCAAAGATGAAAATATGATCATTGTTGTTGTTTATGTAGATGACATCATATTTGGAAGCAATTTACAAATACTAAGTGTAAAATTTGCTTCTTAAATGAAGAAGGAATTCTAAATGTCAATGTTGGGTGAACTAACATTCTTCTTGGGATTACAAGTTTATCAAACAAAAAAAGGAATATTTATATCTCAAACTAAGTACATCAAAGACATGCTTAAAATATTTAAGATGGAATATTCCAAACTTGTTAGTACTCCTATGATCACAGGTTGTAAATTAAGTAAGAACGATGAGTCTCTAGAAGTGGATCATACCATCTACAGATCCATGATAGGTAGCATATTGTATGTGACAGCTACAAGACCAGATGTGATGCAAGCTGTAAGTTTGGTTTCTAGGTTCTAGTCAAGCCCCAAAGAAACGCATGTAACTACAGTAAAAATAATTTTCAAATATTTGAAAGGTACTATGGAGTATGGGTTATGGTACCCAAGAAGTCAAGACTTTATTTTAAAATCATTTACTGATGCATATTGGGAAGGAAGTGTGGATGATCGAAAGAGTACCAGTGGAGCAACATTATTCTTAGGATATTGCTTGGTTTCATGGTTAATTAAAAAACAATCTTCCATTTCACTTTCCACTGCAAAGGCTGAATATATTGTTGCTACGTCATGTTGCACCCAGGTCATTTGGATGAAGCAGACACTAGAGGACTTACTTGTGAAGGATGAGCACCCAATAATAATAAATTGTGATAATACCAGTGCCATAAATATGTCAAAAAACCCCGTCATGCACTCTAGGACAAAACACATACCAATAAAATATCATTTCCTAAGAGAACACGTGTCCCAGAAGCCTTGCCAAACTAGAGTATGTTGACACAAAAGAACAGGTTGCTAACATTTTCACCAAGCCATTACCTAAGGAAGCCTTTGAGCATCTTAGACAGAACATGGGAGTAATTCCCTTACAAATATTGTAGAGGAAGAAGCGGAATCTCAGGGGGAGATATGATGACAGGGGGAATTGTCAGAAAGAAAAAAGACAGGAAATACTCAATAGCATAACATGTTATCCTTTTTCATTGTTGTTAAAGGGGGAGAATGTTTAGATGTTTCCATCAATGCCAAAGGGGGAGATTGTTGAGAATATAGTTTTCATTGATGTCAAAGGTGTTCACGAATGAAAAAGGAATAAATAGTAGATATGGTAGCAGTATGAGTCCAACAATGACAAATGAAAAGGTTGAGTGTATGAACGAAGAGAGAGTGTGGAGTGGAGAGTGCATAGAATGTGTTATGGGAGACCGAAATTGTCTATGCGTAGAGTGTTGCGGAAAGGAATTGATCATTATACTGATCAATTCAATCACAGTTCCACAACCCGAAGTCCGCTAGCGAAATGAGGAAAGTGGAGAATCATGAAAAGACTTTGGGAAATGTCATAGTTCCACTACCCAAAATCCGGAAGATCGATGGTCCGGAAAACATCCGCATAAGATCGACGGTGCGGAATAAAATTGGTGCGAAAAGTGGAAATCTTGAAATGACATGTAGAAAAGGTCACAATCCTGCAATCCATAATCCAGAAGATCGACGATCAAGATAGCAGTCGAATGAGATTGACGGTGTGGAAAGATTGGTTCGAAAAGAGAAAATCATGGAATGATATTTGGAAAAAGTCACATATCTGATATCTGATTTCCACCTCAGATCGGCGGTCACGAAAATCTTGAAGGATATCAACGGTGCAGAACGATTGAGGTGAAAAGCTAAGTGTGGAAAGAAATTTTTAGAAATGTCATAGTTTGGCAATCCACATACCACATCATATCTTAGATCTATGATCAAGAATAATCTTGATATAAAATCAATGACTCAGGATGGTTACAGAAATGGAGAATGCAGAAGGTCATGACTGGAGTGTTCGTGAAGAGGCACGATCAATGAAATGGTTCAACGGTGAAGAGACGCGTCTGTAGGAAGCGAGAAGGTATTTATTGACAGAATGATTGAAAGAAATAACTTGTCTTTGTGATTTCAAATGACAGAGTCCAAGAAATGAATAGAAGACTAATAAAAATCAGTTCAGGGTGGAAGGGTGGCGCTAGGGTAGGCTATAAGTCTACAAAGGGTGTTGTAGCATCCTTGTCTATTGTAGCAGACAGAAAACCAGGGTGTTGTAGCATCATTGTCTATTGTAGCAGGAAGAAACCCAGGGTGTTGGAGCATCCTTGTCTATTGTAGAAGACACAAACCCAAGATGGTTGTTGCATCCTTTCTGTAGCAGCAGATAAAGCAATTTTGTAGATTCACCTTATTAATGAGTTTGAATTGGTGGTTTTATATTTGAATTTTCCACGATAAAATTTGTGTCTTAACCTATTTGATTCTTTTTTCTTTTTTTTAAAAGAAAAATACAATATTGATTCCCCCCCCCCCCCCCACCCTTAGTATTGTGGGATAATGTAATATAAATACTCCAACTTATATTTTTTAAATGTCATTTGCACTAATGTCACATGCACTCTTCACCAATTAAAATAATATCCATCCTTGGAGAGACTCTAAGATGCTTATTCTACCAATTGGCTATAGGATAGATTTGAGACTCAGCAAGTGTTGAGCTCATCCATGGTGACATTGTTGGTCCCTTCCCTCATATTTCCATGAGTCAATCCAAGTATTTATTAACCTTCATAGATGAATTTTCTAGGTACTGTTGGGTTTACTTCCTTAAACTCAAGTCTGAAGTTGTTTTACCTATTCAAGGTTTTTAAATCCTTGGTTGAGAACCAATATGGGAGGAAAATCAAGATCCTCGGATCTGATAATAGTGGTTAATATGTCAAGTCCGAGTTCATTAATTATTGTGAAGATGCAAGTATCCAGATGCAGTACTGTATTCCTTACACACCTCAGCAGAATGGTGTTGCTAAGAGGAAGAATACAAACATCAAGGAGATGGTTACTTGTATGATGGATTCTAAGACTTTTCCACCAAATTTTTGGGCTGAAGATATAAACTATGCATCCTACATCCACAATATGGTGCCTCATAGTAAACTTCATGGAGTTACTCCTTTCAAAGCTTGGAGTGGACACAAGCCTAATGTGTCTCATTTCATGATTTTTGGATCAATATCATGGAAATATTCCAAAGGGTATAATATGATCAACATGAGCACTAAACAATACTTCATTAAAAGGAGTGTTCAGTTTGAAGAAGAGCCTATGCTAGTAGCAGAAATTGGAGTCTTATTCACCACCTCCACCTTTGATTGTAAGTGAAGAGACTAATGAAAATTTTGATTCTGATATTTATGATAATTATTATTTAATTGAATATCCTAACATCCCCACAAGGCCAAAGTGGGAATCAAATACAATTCAAGCAGCTGGGGTTTTAGCTGAAAATCCTAGTGATTCTAGGAGGATTAGCTCACAATTCAAGAGTTCTCTTTCAATAAAGGACCCTTTCTTTGCTGATAAGTGTTTTATAATGATTGGATATGTTCCAAATACATATTAAGAATCCTTTGAGGACCAAATATGGAAAACAACCATGAAGGAGGAATTCCATTCACTCCAAAAGAATGACACATGGGAACTAGTCATTCTCCCTCGAAATTGGAGAGTCTTCTTCACCACCTCCACCTTTGATTGTAAGTGAAGAGACTCATGAACATTTTGATTCTGATATTTTATGATAATTATTATTTAATTGCATATCCTAACATCCCCACAAGGCAAAAGTGAGAATCAAATAACATTCTAGGGAACTAGCTAGAAATCCTAGTGATTCTAGGAGGACTAGATCTCAATTCCAGAGTTCTCTTTCTATAAAGGACCCTTTCTTTGCTGATAAGTGTTTTCTAACGATTGAATATGATCCAACAGAAATTGGAGAGTCTTCTTCACCACCTACACCTTTGATTGTAAGTGAAGAGACTAATGAACATTTTGATTATGATATTTATGATCATTATTATTTAATTGCATATCCTAACATCCCCACAAGGCCAAAGTGGGAATCAAATACAATTCAAGTAGTTCGGGAATGAGCTAGAAATCCTAGTGATTCTAGGAGGACTAGATCTCAATTCAAGAGTTATCTTTCTATAAAGGACCCTTTCTTTGCCGATAAGTGTTTTCTAATGATTAAATATGATCCAAAGACATATGAATAATCCTATGAATACCCAATATGGAAAACAACCATGAAGGAGGAATTCCATTTGCTCCAAAAGAATGACACATGGGAACTAGTCATTCTCCCCTGAGGGAGAAAGCTATTCAAGTTTAAGTGGGTGTTCAAAACTAAATTTTCTTGCTGATGGCTCTCCTCTAAAATATAAGGAAATTTTTGTGGCTAAGGGATTCTCCCAATTCCAAGGAATTGACTACAACGATACCTTTGCACTAGTTGCAAAGATGGACTCCATAAGACTAATTTTGGCCATTACAACTTCCAAGTAGTGGGAGGTACATCACATGGATGTAAATAGTGCCTTCCTACATGGAGATACGAAAGAATAAATATATATGCAAAAGCTATAAGGTTTTGTGACTAATCCATCTCTTATGTGTAGGTTGAAGAAATCATTGTATGGGATAAAACAAGATCCCAGAGCTTGGTATTCCAAGATTGATGGCTTTTTTCTATCACTGGACTATTGTAGAAGAAAGTCTGATCCAAATGTCTATTTGAATCTGATTCATGGTTCTTTAATAATTATTGTATTTTATGTTGATGACCTTTTGATAACATGAAGTTGCAAGAAATAAATCACCTCTTTGAAAAGTGCAATGAACCGTACCTTCTCTATGACTGATTTGGGATTGTTAAGTCAATTTTTGGGGCTTGAAATTTCTCAATAAGATATTGGAATCAAGGTACATCAGTCCAAGTATTATTCATATATGTTGAACAAGTTAAATATGAAGTATTTCAATCCAAGAAAGACTCCTTTCCTTTCAAGAGTTAAGCAGTGAAGAAGTGCAATCAACTCCATTGGTAAACAACACCATGTATAGGCAACTGGTTGGTTGTCTTCTTTATTTGACTCATACTTGATTTGATATAGCATGCAGTGAGTGTGGCTTCCAGACACATGGATCAGCCTCATGAAATCCATTGGAGGGAAGCAAAGAGAACCCTAAACTTTGTACAAGGAACAAAAACTCATGGGATTCACTATGTTGCACAATCTAGCCTAGAGTTAGTTGGTTTTAGTGACTTTGATTGGGAAGGTGACAACAGTAATAGAAAATAAAATTCAGGATATGTCTTTATGTTTCCACATGGACCAATCAGCTGGTCAAGTAAGAAGCAAAGTGCAATTTCACTTTCATCTACATAGGCATAATACAGAGGAGTTGTGAATGCAACTACTCAATGTTTGTGGTTGCAGGGAATAATTGGAGAGTTTGGGATCGAGTATGAGACTTCTATAGTCATCTATTTTGAAAACCAAAGTACCATTTGAATCTCAACTGATCTAGTACTGAGGAAACAAATCAACACATAAATATCCATATGCACTACATCAGAGGGCTTGTGCATGATGGGGTCATTTCTCTGTTGTATTGTGCATAATCTGAGAAAATTGCATACATCTTCACCAAGGTTTATTTTGAGAAGAATTTCAGAAATAGAAAATCATTGTTTTCTTATAGATGGTCATGTGGTGAATACTGATTGAAGACAAGTTTTTTTACAATTTTTTCATCTCCATGTTTAAGGGAGGATTTTCCCCTTGTGGTTTTAACTCTTTCCTTGTTTTGTATTGACAAGTAGTATGTAAAGGGTGACTAAGACTTGTTTCTAGGCCTTATGTTGGAGCAGGGACCCACAGCTATAGGAAAAGCTGCTATATCGAAACAAGGAAGTCAAAGGAATAAGTACCTGAAGCGGCCGAGAAGAGAGCTCAACCACTGCATTTAAGGCAGCGATGACGACAGGAGGGCTCAGCTACCCTCATAAATAGAAAAGGAGCAACGGGCTGAGGTATTAAAGACAAAGGACAGAAGGGGAGAAATCAAGGAAGCGGCGCCCATACCTGATATCAGCGCCGGAAATCACGGAAGACTGCAAAAAGATGCAGTGTGACCAGTAAGCGGCAATTCAAAGTACAGATAGGCCGACTGTCACAGTTAGGGTTTTTGGGTTACTGTTGGGATAGGCCCACTATGTTGTATCACAGTGAGACCTTCGGGCCACCTATTTAAGCATGTATTTTGTATTGTGAAAGGTTATACATTTAGACAGTAGCTCGATAGACAGTCAGTGAGATAGTTAGCTAGTTGTCATCAGTATTGTAAGACATTGAGAAAGAGTCGAGCTCTAGTTCTGTTATTAATTCTGTAGTTATCTTGCTGTAACCAGTAGCCAACTCATTGAGCATGAATGTAACAATCCGCAGGGATTGAGAGAGAGAGAAAGAGTATATTGTAAGAATAAATCATAATAGGAGAGAAGGGCTCCCAGCTGTGTGTGTGGAGTTTCCCAGAAGATCTCAAGCTGCATAAGAGGTTGTAGCAAAACTGTGTGTACTCTCTCAAGATATAATAAAAACAGTTCATGTGGACGTATCTTTCCCCCCTGGGAAGTGAACCACATAAAATCCGTGCGTTGTGCGACTGTTCATCTGATTGTCCTCTAACTTATTTGCTATCTGTTATTCATTACATGAATATTGCTTATCAGTTAATGAATGTATGCATGCTATCCTTCAGTTGTAGTAACATAGAAGGATAAAGTGATAGGAATGTATCAAGTATTCTGTATATGAGTTTATCAATGCTTGATTCACGATAGTTAACAACTGTTGTGTTAAGTGACTCCTGTATATGAGTTCAGCGAGTTGAGTGTCATTGATGTTAAGTGTGTTAAACTGTAGAAGCTTAAGAGGAGTTTTTTAAACATCCTATGAAGGTTAACTAAGCTATTATACCTAGAGAGGAAGCCTCTGGACCTTGAGAGTTGATGCGCATATTGAGTCTTACCATAGGAAATATCACAGTGTAGAAAGGCGATATCGCACTGTCGGAGGAGCTGCGATGTGAGATATCGCAGGTTAAGAGTGAGCAGAAAGAGAAGGTTTGTGCATCATTCTAGAAGCTACCATGCGATAAGAGCTAGTCCCATAGAAGAGAGTCAGCTAGAAAGAGAGAAACAGCCCTTGCGGAGAGATCCCACTGGTTAATCAGAGTCAAGGGAAATCTAGGATGCTACAGAACCTGGTTGAGGAAACGTGATTCTTCAGCCACCCCATCTAGGATCACTTCGGGTGAGACTTCAGGTTGTTCTGCGGTCTGTCACTAAAAGGGCCAGTGAGCTAGGGGTTTTGTTGGTACACTACAGTAAACCCGGGTCTGACTAAGCTTGTCCAACAAATGGTTTCGTCACCAGTTTTGAACAAATTGAAGAGATGATGTTCTGTTGGCATCCTACCAAAGAAGAACTTAACTAGTGGGCTGAGTCTAAGGAAAGAGAATTTGCTGAGAAACAAAACAAGAGTCCTAGGTTGAGTACAGAGGACTAGCTATAGAAATATATCTTCACAGACCTGCATGCGATATTTTTTGTAACCTATGGAAATGAGTTGTACAATTGGTTGTCAAAGTTGAATGATAAGAACGTATTCAAGAAGAAAAGGAATATTGTCTGGACACCGGAGCTGATTCACACCATGAAGAGCGTAGATAATCCCATTTCGTGGGTAGTAGACTTCTAGCTTGCAAGTTTGCTGGAAGGTTTCATTACAGAGTTTGCAGTTGATCAAAGAAAGAGTTTCAGTGAAGCAGAGAGGTACTTCTTCAAAGGATATCACGTTCAGTACCTAAACTCTTTAAATTTGTCTCTTAAGATGTTATTATATGAAAAAGGAGTACTGGATATATTCTCAAATGAATAAGTTAAGTAAGTGTAATGTCACTAGAGTTTGAGAGTGATTTTGAAGAACTTGGATGTACACATAGAGTTTGAGAGTGTAATGTCACGTTCAGTACCTAAACTCTTTAAATTTGTCTCTTAAGATGTTATTATATGAAAAAGGAGTACTGGATATATTCTCAAATGAATAAGTTAAGTAAGTGTAATGCCACTAGAGTTTGAGAGTGATTTTGAAGAAATTGGATGTACACATAGCGGTAAGAAATATAAACTAGATTTCAGATCTTCCTTCTTTGAAGACAGTTCAGATAGTACTAGAGAACAGAGTCAAAGTAATAGAGAAAGAACAGCAGGGGATATCCCTTATCACCCTTATACTCCACAGAAACCAACCGGGACTCAGAATAATCCCGCAAGAACTCCATATAGTAGTTCACACATAGTACATACTACCTCTACATCACCTACATTTACATCGCTAAGTGGTAGTAATACATCAAATTAGAATCCACCTCGTAGAAATAGAATGGGGGATGACATGAAATTATCTACCTTTAGGGGTACAGGGGCAGAAGACCCTGAACAACATTGGTTCCTATGTGAAGCTGTATGGACCATTAAACAGATCCAGGATGACAATACTAAGCTTGTCCAGTTCTCCACTACACTTAGAGAAAGATATTTAACATGGTATATGAAGTATACATCAGCGCAGATTAGAACACTCGTAGAGGTTAGGACCGCAATGATTAAAGAATTTAAGAAACCCAAGTCTGAATCACAATGTATCACAGAACTTAAAGACATTAAACAGTTACCCACAAAGTCAGTATGGGATTTCGATCAGAAATTTAAAGCTCTTATAGACCAAGTTAGCTTTGAGTTTGCGCCAGAGCAGCATAAGGAATGGTTCATCGCAGCACTGCTCCCTCATATCAAACTTCCACTAATGCAACAGAAACTCCATACGGAGAATGACGCATTGGAGATGGAAATTAAACTAGAGGCTTCACCTCTAGCTGAGACTAGTGCAGGTATGACAAACTTACAGAATCAGTTAGTCAATCTCACTTTACAGCTACATGAGATTAAGAAAGGAAAAGAGCTTGCACAAGAATTATGGTGTACAAAGTGCAAAGGACATGGACATACCAAATATAACTGTCCAGTATTTTTTGAGTATCTAGAAAGTGGGGCTCCTAACCCCTTAGTACAGACTCAAGGGCCATGGTGTGAAATCTGTAGAACAAGAGGACATAGACCACAGGAATGCCCTTTACTTCAGAAGTATGTACAAACTCCTAAGAACTTATACTGTAACTTCTGTAAGTCAGTAGGACATGATGAAAATAATTGTAGAGCTTATGATCTCATGATAGAGAGAAAACATGACTTCTACAGAGTCCAGCCAGAGACCTCAGGACTAGCAATAGGACCATAGCATGAACCGGCTCATGATGGTTGTGGTGGAGGATTCAGAGGACGAGGCCGTGGTGGAGGCTTTGGCCGTGGCCATGGACCAATTGTTTGGTTCAACTGTGGAGCCATAGGACATTATGCTAGGGATTTTCAGAACCCTACTACAACATGTAAGTATTCTAAGTCCTATGATCATACTATAGAAGAATGTCCTATTTTGATAGCCAAGATTAAGGATCCTAAGCCAGCAGTAAACTAGAATATTCAGCTTATTGCTACTGAGCATAAAGAACCAGAACCAAGAGTCAATATTGTGACTCTCAGTGGTGCTTCTACTAGTACGACATCACAGAATGCCGAAAAGAATACAAGTCCGAAGTGGGTGCGTAAAGCCACTGATAAACCTACACCATTTGACCTGCAGAAGAACAAATAAACATTTCAGCAAGCTAAAACTTTATTTACTAACCCTACACTATCAGGATCACAGGTATTTCCTCATAGGGACATACCATAGCAGAAACCTTGTGGTGTTATTCCTATACAAACATCATAGGCTACCACATCTGGAAGGTGCGAAGAGGATGAGTTGACAGGAAGTGTACAATCCTTCCTGCAGAGCTGCTTGAAACTCGTAAGAAATGAGAAATCCATAGGAGAGCTTCAACGCATCATAGATCAGTGTCAGCAGTCTTATTCCATGAGGAGTACGCATCATGCTGTTCATAATATTATGGGTCATACAAGAACAGGAAGAGAAATGAGACTCACAGCACAAATTGGAGAGTTTGAAATGGATGAGGTAATCATAGATTTAGGATCGTAGGTAAATGTTCTTACTAAGAAGACATGGGAACAGATGGGTAGACCTAAGTTAGCCAGATCACCTATCCATCTACGATTAGCCAATCAACAGAGGGTATCGCCACTGGGTCAACTACCACAAGTACCAGTTGATATTGACGGAGTTTACAATTTTGTAGATTTTGAATTCATAGAAATTATTGGCAATAGCAGACCATATCCAGCTTTACTAGGTATTGATTGGGCAATTGATAACATGGTTGTTATTGATTTGAAGAAAAGACAAATGACCTTTGAGGATAAATATATTCGAGTCATCACACCATTGGATCCTTTTCAGGTTCCTCGATACATTAAACCTATCAGAGCAGAGGAAGAGGTGCGTAATATGGAGAGCTTCTATCAGATGAATGCTAACCAAAGTGATTATATCAACCCCACCACAGAAGGAAATATTAGTTGGCGATGCGATAGCTCATGTGCATCAAATTCGGAGGTTGGTTTAGAAAATTGGCAGAATAGACTTTATGAAGTCTCAGCTCGCAGATGTGCATTCATGACTAAATCACTACGATGGATTAGCACAGAGATTAAGGATATTCCGTCATTTGATGGATTAGCAGATGTCAATGAATTTTTACAGCAGTTTGAGCAGGAAATCCCTCATGAGCAAAGGATGGAAGCTATTGACCTTGCAGTAAGAGCCACACCTGCAAGATGGTGGCATGCACATAAAGAAAATATTGCATCATGGGATGATTTTAAGAGATTGATGGCGATCAGATTCTCTAATGACAAGGAGCCTCTACAGCAGAAATATATAGGAGAAAGTGACCCCAGGTCACACATTAAGATTTTCAAATAGAATTGGTCGGACAATTCCGAGGATGAATGGGTTCACCTATTCATTCACACTTTAGACACGGTCCCAAGGAACTGGTACACTGAGACAGAGTTGCGCAGAGGAACAACTACATGGCCAGTTATGATAGACAGCTTTGTACTCACTTTCACTTTTGAATCTGAGTATCCAAGCATTGATCATGATCTAGATATTATAAAGACTAAGATATTTGATGACTGTACCCTACCAGTGTCTGCTCATCCTGATTGGGCCATCCAGTTAGAACATGCGCTAGAGTGTTACAACTTCGTAGAAGAGCCAGGTGATGAGGATGAGAATCCTCACAATATCAACATTCCAGAGTCAGAAGGGACTCACGAAGTTGATGGACCAAAGCTAGAGATTACAGCTGTCATAGAGCCTATTAAGATTAAAAAGATCAATATTGGCACAGAAACAGAACCAAAGTTTGCCTCTATTGGAGACTATTGGGATGATGAAACGGTAGGACACATCGCAGATTTGTTACATGACTATCAAGACTTATTTCCCACTAAGTTCATAGAGATGAAGGGAATAGTAGGAGATTTGGGAGTCATGAGGATACCTTTGAAAGAGGATGCTAGGCCAGTTAAGCAGCGTCCATACAGATTAAATCCTCGTTATAAAGAAAAAGTTAAGGATGAGATTGATAAGATGCTAGAAGCAGGCATCATTGAGCCAGTAGAAGAGAGTGAATGGGTTAGTCCCATGGTCGTGTAGGAAAAGAAAACTAAAGGAGAAATCAGGATTTGTGTCGATTTGTGCAAACTCAATGACGCATCGCTTCATGACCCATTTCCGACACCTTTTACTGATGAATTTCTAGACAATGTGGGAGGATAGGAGATCTACTCATTCATTGATGGATTTTTAGGCTACCACCAAATAAGAATCCATCCAGAGGATCGACATAAGACCACCTTTGCGATAGAATGGGGCTCATTCCAGTATACGGTAATTCCCTTTGGTCTTAAAAATGCGCCAGCTATTTTTTCTAGAGTAGTAGCTGCTCTCTTTAAGGAATACATCCATAAATTCTTAGAAGTCTATTTTGATGATTGGACTGCATTCGGATTAATCAAAAAGCATACAGGAGATTTAAGGCTCATGTTAGAGAAATGTAGGCAATATCAGATTTCTCTTAACTTAAAGAAATGTATATTCTGTACACCATTTGGTATTTTGTTGGGTCATATTGTTTGCAGACATGGATTGATGGTAGATCCTACAAAGATTTCCATCATTGTAAATATTTCAGCACCAAACTCAGTTAAGCAATTGAGGACAGTGCTTGGTCATACTAGGTATTATAGAAAATTCATCAAAGGCTATGCAAATATCACATCACCTATGGAAAATCTATTAAAGAAAGACGTGAAATTCCTATGGAGTGAGGAATGCCAACAAAGTTTAGACACTCTTAAAGAGAAGATGGTCACCGCACCCATCTTAGTATTTCCAGATTGGAACAAACCATTTCATGTACATGTGGATGCATCTGGCATCACACTGGGGATTGTCTTAACAAAGCCAGGAGAAGGGGGTATCGATCACCCTATCGCATACTCAAGTAGAAAGTTATCTACCGCAGAAAATAACTACACCACTACAGAAAGAGAAGGATTAGCTATGGTGTATGCTCTACAGAAGTTCAGGCACTACCTTTTGGGTGCCCCATTCAATATGTTCACTGACCATTCCGCTTTAAAGTATTTGGTCAATAAGCCAGTGTTAGGAGGAAGGATCTGGAGATGGTTACTCCTATTTCAGGAGTATGATTTTGAAATTATTGTAAAACCAGGAAAATTAAATGTCGAAACTGATCATCTATCGCGAATAGACTCAGGAGAAGAACCAAGTAATCTAGAGGATAATTTGCCAGATGCGCAGTTGTTTTCTATCCAGATCGTAGATGAGTGTTACGCAGATATTATTCACTTTCTCACTACAGGGTGGGCACCAGTTGAGTTTACTAAGCAGCAAAAGAAACACTTAGTTGTTAAAGCAGCAGATTTCACTTTGATCGCAGGACATTTATACAAGTTAGGTCTAGATGAAGTCCTGCGCAGATGCGTTATGTCGCACGAGAAAGAGGCCATTATCAGAGAAGCACATTCAGGTACTACAGGAGGTCATTTCGTAGGAAAGCCAACTGCTCAGAAAATTCTAGCTGCAGGATTATGGTGGCCTACTTTGCATAAAGACACTAAGGAGTTTTGCAGATGCTGCGATATCTACCAGAGGGTAGGAAAACCTTCACGGAGAGATGAAATGCCGTTGCGACCACAGATTACACTACGTGCATTTGACAAGTGGGCTATAGATTTCGTGGGTCCTATCAACCCACCAGGGAAATGAACTAGTGCGAGATACATCATCACAGGAACAGAATACCTCACCAGGTGGGCAGAGGCCAAAGCTGTAAGGAATTGTGATGCTGCTACAGATGCACAATTCATTTTTGAAAACATCATAAGTATATTTGGATGTCCAGCAATTTTGATGAGTGATCAAGTCACACACTTTCTGAATCGCACTATTGAGGCCTTAACAGAGGAATTTCAGATACAACACCACAAGAGCACTCCCTACCACCCACAAGCTAATGGTACGATGGAGGATTTTAACAAGATTCTAGAAAATGCTCTTACTAAGATCTGTAACAGCCAAAGAGATGATTGGGACCTTAGGGTTAATGATGTATTATGGGCTTATAGGACTACATGCAAGACATTTACAGGACACACACCTTTCAGCTTGGTGTATGGACAAGAGGCTGTTATGCCTATGGAATATATTATTCCGAGCTTAAGAATTGCTCAAATTACCGAGATGGCTGATACAGATACGATGAATGAAAGATTAGCGCAACTGCTTGCCTTAGAGGAAGACAGATTCATCGCAGGATTTCATCAAAAAGTACAGAAGGCATGAGAAAAATCTTGGCATGACAGGCACATCAAGAGCAAGATTTTTTAGATAGGAGACCTAGTGCTCCTTTATGACAACAAATTTGTTAAGTTTCCAGGGAATTTCAAGACACATTGGTTGGGGCCATATCAGATTTAGCAAGTTATAGAAGGAGGTGTCGTTCAGCTCAGTAAACTAAACGGGGAACTTGTTCCTACTTTGATTAATGGCAGTAGGCTTAAGCTTTACAGTGATAGCCACTCTACCTCCAAACCCTAACTCAGAGAACTATGGGGTGCAAACGTCCAGTGTAGTTGAAAGGAGGCATCGCACCCATAACTAGTCTACACCAAAAAAAAAAAATTCTAAGTATGAGGGATCGTAGCAGAAAAGTTTATTTTGCGCAAGTCATAGGATGCTTGTGGAGTTTTCAAACGTTGCAGAGTCTCACGCCAACTTTTTGATCCAGGATGATGCGGTGTGACATCGCAGCGAGGCGATGTTCCCCGTGCCATGTAGACGATTTTGAAAGGGACAGAGGGCCAGTCACTTCGCCTTCTAACAAGCAATTAATCTAGATACGATAGGTATAAGTTGCCTTATATTTGGAAACAATACAGTGATTGTCCTAGATTTGGTAAATCTTGGTCGAGATTGCTGGTGCCTGCACATAATTTTTGAGGGATATTTGAACGGATTTTCAGCACTTAATGAGGATCGGGACGACGGGTGTTGTCTTATCCATGCAATAAATGCTACCAACGGGTCTATTCTAAGCGATCGTTGCTTCAAAGATTATCGCTTTCATTATAAATACACAGATCATTCAAACAGAAGGGTTACTTTTGCAATTTCTGAGAGTTATAGAGCAATTTTTAGAGTTTTCCCTGTGCAGAGATACTCCAGTTACAGAGTGCTAGTTTCCCCACTTTCGTAGCCATTGCCACTCTAGAGTATTGCACCAGGTGGTTTATGTCCAAGAAGGAACCTTTAGAAGACGTTGTGTGACGATTCCAGCATGGTACCCTTGAGTCTGCTATGACGACGCCACCCATGGTTGTGAAATTAGGTGCACCACAGGTCAAACAGACGCCGAGGATGAGGAGTCAAGCTCAGATAGTAGAGGATTCCAGCCCAGATTAGGAAGAATAATTTCATATGGCATCAGTATACATTGTGCCATGAGTCGAGGATGCACCAGAGGTAACCATTCCCAAGGGTGCTAAGTTTCCTATTCCGCCACTGTCGCTTGATCCCCGTGTAAAGGAAGATGGAGAACTGTTAGGATATGCCCCTATTCTCAAATTTACAGACTATAACCTTGGAGATAGTAAGACATATCCTCAATTTCGGCCAGATCAGTATCTTATGGTTCAGAGGAACCCGAGGACCAGTGCAGATGAGTTTGTTCCTATGGAACATGTCCAGATTCTTGAGCATTCAGGCTTGCTCAATTTGTTGAGAATACCACATTTTGGACGAGGAGCAGAGGTTAATGCCGTGGTTCGTGTGCTACTTTCCTATGTACATGGAGGTTACGTCTGGTTGGGTAACAGGATCGAACTGAACATTGACTTGATACACCGCATCATCGGGCTGTCCAAGATCAGTAAGGACCCTCAGACACATATATCAGGTAAGAGCAAGGATTCTAATCTACCAGTGCTTTTAGTTAACAAGTATAAGCTACAGAGAGGAGGTTGGGCCTATGACCTCGTGGCCCTAGAAGATGATACACTCATATTTACAGCCAGTCTGCTTGCAAGCAGACTGTTAACCAAGGTTTGCTCGAAAGAAGTCACAGGATCAGTAATTCACCTTGCCATACAAGTCGCAGAATTTGAACAATTTAATTGGTGTTTATTTTTTATTAAATATTTTTCTTCAAGATTGTTTGGCAGTGTAGGATGAGCCAAACCACCCCTTCCATTTCTCATGGATGCTTATACTATGTGCATTCGTCGGGTGGAGAGAGCCGCCCCATACCCAGTTTCTACAGCTACGAGGCGGATAGTGCAGAGGTGCACGCTATGCAAAATTATGGGAAAGCAATAGTCCAGCCAAGAAAAAGATCAATATGATAGTATTCTATGAATACTATAAGCTGCTGAAGCGATTCATCCAGGAGACACCGTAGATCAACATAGAGGTTGTTGACATGTATGATAATCGGCTTGATTTCATGGCGGACAGCCATACAATCTATTTGAGGCCAAAAGGGTTTAGAACGGATAAATGGGCTACTGGATTGTTCAGAATGACAGCGTAGGATGTAGAAGATGTCATCAAGGACTTTGATGAAGAGTGGAAGAAGGCATTAGAAGATGCCACAATAGGAAATGTACCAACAGATACCACACCGATAGACCCATTGGACAAAGGAAAAGATAAGGTAGGTTCCAAGAGAAAATATGCAGTAGAAGTGCCACCAATGGCACCAAAGAGGAAAAAATCCAAAGCCTTAAAGCCAATTACATAGACCGCACTAACAAAGGATGACTATGAACTCATCGCATCAAGATTGCAGGAGGTGATGTGAGACTCATTTCAGGCGATGCAGACATCGCAGGACAAGCTCCAGAGCACAATAGATAAGCAGCTTTTGGAGTTGAAAGCACTAACTGAGAATAATGCCATGATGTAGATTCTACCAGTCAAGACGACGGTAGGAGAAATCTCACAACCATCAATTTACCGCGAGGAAGTCTTTGCAAAGGATCACACCAATACAGTGCTGATATCGCCAGGGAGCATCTAATTCCCTGCTTCGATGATTGATGTACAGATACAGGTTAGACAACCTATCAAGGTTAATCTAGCACAATTCCCCGTTGATCAACTACAGATGATCCAGTAGTAGATAGCCACAGAGCTCAGGGATAGAGAGCTTGTGACTTATAAACAGAACACTCAGCTGAGACAACAGAATGCAGAGCTCACCGCAGGCTTTCGGACAAAGGTGGAGGAGTTAAGACAACATGAAGACAGAGAACAGGATCTAAGTCAAGTCCCACATAACATCGCATTGGAGTTACCCCAGTGTAACATCAAGTTTGCCCTGCCTCTAACGTAGAAAGTAAGAAGAATTGCAGATAGAGCAAAGGCTCTGGAAGAGACAGTGGCCAAGATGGAGGAAGACCATAAGGCGCAGATTGTTAATCTTGAGGATTGAGCACCAGGCACACCTAAGGTAGACAAGAAAGCAAGGGTACAGGCCTTTAGACTCACTTCAATGCAGATGAAGTGTCACATAGATGATGTAGAGTCATTACTAGCTGATGCAACGAAGACATGGTCGGAGCTAGAAGAGCTCCCATATAGACTGGAATTGCAACAGAGCATCCAGAACATAGAGCATGCAACAGCAGAAATGAAGGAAGAATTCAAGAGCTTAGGAGCTCTTGTAAAGATGAAGAAGACGGCAGAGATGAACCACTTGCAACAGGAAGCGCAGCGGTTGCGAGAAAAATAAATACAATTCAATAACCTACTTCAATCGTATCAGGAACAAATCACAGAGCTGGTCGATGCAGTTGAGCAGAAGGTTAAAGAGTTCACTACGAGCAAAAGTGAAATTGATAACACAGAACACCCCCTGATTAGTCAATTTATGCTTGAGGCAGCATAAGACTGTGTTGAAGCTGTGGAAAAAATGTCGCAGGACTCAGGGAGAGATTCGCAAGGACTTCGCAGGAAGCCGAGGAGAAGCTACAGCAAGAGAAGCTAGCAGTTAGTGGCTCGGGGACGAGCCACAAGTAATTGTTAGGGGACTGTTGGAGCAGGGCCCTGCAGCTACAGGAAAAGCTGCTATATCGGGACAAGGAAGTCAAAGGAAAGAGTACTTGAAGCAACCGAGAAGAGATCTCAACCACTACATTTAAGGCAGCGATGACAACAGGAGGGCTCAGCTACCCTCATAAATCGAAAAGGAGCAACGGGCCGAGGTATTAAAGATAAAGGATATAAGGGCAGTAACCGAGGAAGTGGTGCCCATACCTAAGATCAGCGCCGAAAATTGTGGAAGACTGTAGAAAGCTGCAGTGTGACCAGTAAGCGGCAGTTCAAAGTATAGATAGGCCGACTGTCACAGTTAAGGTTTTTGGGTTACTATTGGGATAGGCCCACAGTGTTGTGTCATGGTGAGACCTTTGGGCCACCTATTTAAGCATGTATTTTGTATTGTGAAAGGTTAGACATTTAGACAGTAGCTAGATAGACAATCAGTGAGACAGTTAGCTAGTTGTCATCAATATTGTAAGACATTGAGAAAGAGTCGAGCTCTGGTTCTGTTATTAAGTTTGTAGTTATCTTACTATAACCAGTAGCCGACTCCTTGAGCATGAATGTAACAATCCACATGGATTGAGAGAGAGAGAAAGAGTATATTGTAAGAAGAAAGCATAATAGGAAGAGAAGAGATCTAGGAGAGAAGGGCTCCCAGCTGTGTGCGTGGCGTTTCCCAAAAGATCTCAACCTACATAAGAGGTTGCAGCAGAACTGTGTGTACTCTCTCAAGATATAATAAAACACAGTTCCTGTGGACATAGCTTTCCCCCCCAGGAAGTGAACCACATAAAATCCATGTGTTGTGCGACTGTTCATGTGATTGTGCTCTAACTTATTTGCTATCTATTATTCATTACATGAATGTTTCTTATCAGTTAATGAATGTATGCATGCTATCCTTCAGTTGCAGTAACATAGAAGGCTAAAGTGATATGAATGTATCAAGTATTATGTATATGATTTTATCAGTGCTTGATTCACGATAGTTAACAGCTGCTGTGTTAAGTGACTCCTGTATATGAGTTGAGCGAGTTGAGTGTCATTGATGTTAAGCATGTTAAACTATATAATCTTAAGAGGAGTTGTTTAAACATCCTATGAAGGTTAACTGAGCTATTATACCCAGAGAGGAAGCCTCTAGACCTTGAGAGTTGATGCGCATATTGAGTCTTACCGTAGGAAATATCACAGTGTAGAAAAGCGATATCGCACTATCTGAGGAGCTGCGGTAAGAGATATCACAGGTTAAGAGTGAGCAGAAAGAGAAGGTTTGTGCATCGGTTTAGAATTTGCGATGCGATAAGAGCCAGTCCCATAGAAGAGAGTCAGCTAGAAAGAGAGAAACAGCCCTTGCAGAGAGATCCCGCTGGTTAATTAGGGTCAAGAGGACCTAGGATGCTACAAAACCTGGTTGAGGAAACCTGATTCTTCAACCACCCCATATAGGATCACTTTGGGTGAGACTTCAGGTGGCTCTGTAGTCTGTCGCCGAAAGGGCCAGTGAGCTAGGGGTTTTGTTGGTACACTACAATAAACCCGAGTCTGACTAAGCTTGTCCAACACCTTATATCTCTGATATTTTTCTGATATTGTACATAAATTTAGGCTTAAGAGGGGGTACTAGAATAATAAAAACCCATTCCAATACTTAGGATAAAATAATTAATCTTTTTTATTAATTTCCTAGGTCCTACACTAGCTAGTTTGCATCCACTTCCATTTTTGTGGTCAAAATTGCCAAAACTTTCTCCTGGAGCACTTTGGAAATATTATGGATAAGATTCTTCCAACTAATAGACTACCCAGTTTAGTAAGTGTGCATTCCCACCTTATCCATAGTTTGCATATTTTCCACGGTTTTAAGGCAAAAGCTAAAGCTAGTTTTAACGTAGGATTCCTTGTTTTTTGCAGAAAATCACCTTCCTTATTTTACTCATATAAAAGAATGATAAAGTTATATTTCCTTCACTTATCATCTATAGCTACTCATTCAGAAAATTCATCATCATCTTGACTAGTTTGGAAAGTGCTTTATGCACCTATGGGGGATTTTGACTAGTTTAGTAAGCTTGCTTTTGTACCGATTCAAATATCATATTTATGATAAAGTATCTACATGGTGAGAAGCCTATATATATTTAATTATGGATGGTGTAAATTAATATCAGCAACATTTTGTGTTATTCAACATATCCAGTCTCCTTTTGAGTGTTTCTTGCATAGTTTTCAAGCAATTTTGTGAGTTCAATTGATCTATGCTTGGGCTTAACTTCCACGGATATAAATTTATACAAGTAGAAATTCATACAAGATTTCAAGGGTTAGGAGGGTTTGTACCTTATAAACTAAAGGTTAATCCAAGCCACTCTTTTATTCCTCATCTTTCTCTCCAATCAAGGAACCTACAAAAACACTTCAAACCTTCCTTTATCCAATTTAACCACATATAAGATATTGATATTAAAAAAAACATGAAACCCTAATATCATAAAATAAACATATAATAAAAAAATGAGATGTATATACAGTGATTTGGAAATGGAATAATGTTAAGTCTATATTAATCAACGAAAGAAGTACCAGATATACCTTCTCCTCATTTAAGGAACCTCATGAAACCTTCAATCTAGATTGCATGCTTCTCTCCTCTAAGAATCCCAACCTACAAGATATGCAGCAAGGGTAAATGAAAAATAGGGCAAAGGTGAGGGGGATGACAATCCAAATTCTTCCAACATAACAATACTCAAGGTTAAGTCCCTTTCATGGTCCCCTCTCCCTCTTTTATATAGAAAATGGAAGAGATATGGTCGAGGGTGGATCAGTTAAAACCGAGGAGGAAATTCCAAAACCACCCAAAATTCACAATTTTATATGTTATTTGAGTATATTGAGGGTACACTCTAGTGTACCACTAACAACTAGTGTGTGGAAGGTAAAAAAATGCTAGTGGAAGACTAGAAACTTGCATTTGGGGGGGGGGGGGGGGGATGCATTTTTTTAGGTTTTTTCTAGGGGTTTTCAGGAGATGACTTGTTCTAGAAACTTGTTCATATGCTTCCTAAGCATCCAATGAAACAAGAAAGAGTTAAGTAGAGGCTACATAATTCCAAAATATGTCTCTTCCATCCATTGAATTTCATTTGGGTGAACGATAATAAAGTCAAGCAGTGTCGTCATGTGACTGAAACATGTAAGTGTCGTCACGGATGGAGAATTTACAATTTTGGATCAAACAATTAGTATGCAAAGGATATGCACAAGTTGAAGTTATAGACTTTGAATAAACCTTTTCTCCAGTAGATCGATTAGAAGCAATCATAATGATTCTATTTATTCCTACTCCAAGAACACCATGGTGTATCAAATGGACGTCAAATCATCCTTCCTAAATGGAGAATTAGAAGAATAATTCCACATAGAACAACCAGAAGGGTTCTCTCTATTGGACAATAAATATTATGTATGCAAATTGAAAAATGAGTTAACTATCTAAAACAAGCACTGAGAGGTTGGTATTCATGGTTAGCCAGATATCTATGACAACAAGGATTCAAAAAGGGTAATGTAGATAGTAGTAATTTGTACATAAGGGTTGAGGATGGAAACATTACTATAATTGAGTTTTATGTAGATGAAATTATTTTTGGAAGTAGTAATGACATCCTTAGTCCAATGTTTACCCTACACATCCAAAAATAATTTAAAATTTCCATGCTCGTAGAATTATATTTTTTCTTGGGACTACAAATATCTCAATTGAATAATGGCATATTCATCTCTTAACTAAGTACATTAAGGAAATGTTGAAAAGATTCAACATGGAAGATTGTGAACCAGTATGTACACCCAATATTACTGGATGCAAATTATGCAAAGAAGATGAAGTAAATGAAGTAGATCAAAATATCTATTGGTCAATGATTGGAAATATAGTATACGTAATAGCCTTATGACCAAATATAATGCATGTTGTAGGTCTAGTTGCAAGATTTCAAGCTACACACAAAGAAACACATGTCTAAGTGGTGAAGAGAATTTTCATATATCCAAAAGGAACCCTAGATATTGGATTATGGTATCCATGCACTGACAACCTAAAATTAGAAGTATACACAGATGCAGAATGGGAAACAAGTATTGATGATAGAAATAGCACAACTGGAGCAGCCTTCTTCTTAGGAAAGTGCTTGGTTTCCTAGATAAGTAAGAAACAATCCTTAGTTTCTCTATCCACAACAGAAGCAAAATACATCATCACAGTAGAATTTTTTGTGCAACTCCTATGGATGAATCAAAATTTAAAATATGTTCATGATAACACGAGATTGATCAATATTTATAAAAATCTGGTAATGCATTCTAAAACCAAACACATTTCCATAAAATATCATTTTGTAAGAGAATAGGTTGCTGAAAATATAGTCAAATTGAAATATGTGGATACAAAGGAACAAATTGCAAAAATTTTCACAAATCCACTTCCTATAGAAACTTTCAAGTATATGAGAGGGAAACTAGGAATAGTTTCAACTCCGCAATAATTCATGACAAGGAAGAATGACACAATTCAACGTATATGACATAGAAAGGGATTATTTTCTGATATAACAGTGTATTTGGCACTGAAAAGAAAGACAAATAGGAAGTAATAAGCATGAAGTCAGGGGGAGTCAATGACTAAAAGAATCCCTTTGCCGTTGATGTCAAAGGGGGAGAATAAAAGATAAGGAAAGAAAATAATAAAATGAACAGTTGAAATTGAAAGATGAATCTAGAAAAAAGAACAAGGAAAAGAATGAGAGGAATAATCATAGGGGAAGATTTTGTGCACAATAGAAGAGCTCATTTTCAAGGGGAGATCATGGTAAGTTGGTATTGACATCAATTCCAAAGGGGGAGGTTTGTAAACCCTTTTTTTTATTGATGCTAAAAGACAAAATAATCAAGGATCATTTTTTCACTTATAAACCACCAAGGCCTATGATGTCATTGATATGAAAGGTGAATTAAGTGTTTGATGTCTTCGTCATACAAATCTAGTTTGAAGAAATACATAAAGAAAATGTGGAATTCCAGAGAGTGAAAGGATCCCACCATGGCATGGGTCATATGTGCACATATAACAACCTTGAAGATGAATTTAGAAGAAGAATATGAAAGATGAGGATGTGCGCAAATACCACTAAGATATAGACTTGTGTGTAAAAATCCCACAAAGAAGATGGCATATATGCACTATACGCCACAAAGTTGAATTATGAAAAGTGTTATGTTGATGCAGAAGATAAATTGATCAAGAAGCAAGAAATACTGAGAATTACCAACTTTAAGGAATCACAACGAGTGGACACATCTCTTGAATAAAAAAGAGTATAAATAAGAAAGAGATGGATGTGTTAAAACAAGCTTGTGGTGTGAAGTGTGTTGAAGATAATATTTTGGGAAAGCCTCGTAATTCTTGGGGTATCAATGGATCATTAATCGTAGAAGAAGCATATACATCAGATCCAAATTGCATAAAGTGACAGAATATGAACAACAAAAAGTGTGCAAGATAGAAGGATACCCAAAATCAAGACGTGTGAAGACTTTACTTAGTAAATGATGCTGATTGCAAAATCACAGAAGTGACTGAGTATGTAGAAGCATAGATATCTAAAGTTTGTAACATTGATCAACGTAGAAATGTAGATTGTATATTGTAGAAGTAACTAAATGTTCATAGATATTTGAATATTGGATAGTGTAGTGAACTGAATAAATTGCATATATTGTAGCACATCACAAATGGAGGGACTAACTATTATGACACAGATATTAGAAGGATAAATCACATTTTGTGAGATTGCAGCAGTTGTTGAACATTAATATCATAGATTGCAGACCAAGTTCCAGAAAGTTCTATACATAATTATTTTATATCAGGGAGGTAGGAAGGGGAAAGGAAAAGGGAGTTATAGCTTCCTTCAAGTTGGTTTTGGTAAAAATTATTAGGGAGCAAGGAAGGGGAAAGGAAGAGGGAGTTGGTGCTTCCTTCTAGTTGGCATAGCTGCTAAAACAATCAGGGAGTTGGTGCTTCCTTCTAGTGGTAGCTGCTAAAACAATCACGGATTTGGTGCTTCCTTCTGGTCGCGGCTAGTAAAACAAGAAGGGAGTTGGAGCTTCCTTCTAGTTCCAGCTGGTAAAAATTCAATGAGTTGGAGCTAGTAAATACAATTGGGAGTTTGTTCTTGTAGCTAGGGTTTTAGCCCTAGCTTGTGCGAATGAGAACCTACTAAGGAGAATGGATTCCTTAGTAGCAGTTCAATGATATGTGAAATAAAAGATGCTAAACAGTAATAAAAATTAATCTAAACATGTTCATGAAGCAAAACAACAAAAAGTAAATAATGATTTTTTATTGATCTGACCTCCAATGTGGAGGTTGGTGAAGCCCGTTGTGCTGATCCGAAAGGTTGCTTCGAGCTCCAGCTGCTCCTTCTCTTTCTCCAATGGTGGAAATGGGCCAAAAGGGGCTCTCATGGTGAAAGTAGCTCAATGGTGAGCTAGGGTTTCAAGAGCAATTTTGGCAGAGGCAGGATACTTGTGATTGTGGATATGAAATGAGGGGTCTCCATCACTTATTTATAGTGGTGGAGTGCCAGTTTAGGGTTAGGGTTTCAGCTGTTTAGGGTTTTTTCCTCCTTTTCCTCATTATTTTATATTTTTTCTTCCTTTTTGGAGATTTTTTGCTTTTTTGGAGGAAATTTGGATATTTTTTGGAGGAAAAGAGGGTTTTATGGCCTTTTGGAGGCTTTTTAGATGGTTTTATGGGTTTTTGATGGAAATATGGTAGGAAAATGGACAAATGAGCCATGTAAA
>LPNX010490953.1:7094-19970 GCA_001517045.1 Pseudotsuga menziesii | reverse complement strand
AAAAGGGGGACCTGTAGGATACATAGAAATCCACTGTGTATATCATAAGGGTCCAGAAGGGACACAAATCTGGAACATATTGCTGGGCTGACCATGTCTGAGCTGAACAACTGATGCACTGGAATGACAGCAGTGCTACTGAATGTGGTTCCAAAGGAACTGAGGAGTTGCTGTATCAAAGTGACAGTGGTCATATTTGCAATGGTACACTGATCTGGAACTGAACTGGGTACTCAAGGAAGCATGGAACTGGATGACTTCCGAATACAATCTCCAACGCAGCCTGGACATCCACGGGAACATATAACTGGTTGTTCCGAAGTGACTCACCAATGTGCTAGAGTCGGGGGGAATCCGGGGTCTTCGACAAATAATGGAATGGATATACATCCTGCGCGATTCTCAACGATGCGATTAAGGTGCTGAAGTCGAGCATGTGAGAAACAACTATTCGAAGAGGCAATGATGACTCCTCCCAAAATGGTCCGTAGGCACTCACCACAGATGGTGATGGGTCCAAGGCGCAGGGGCCTCTAGGTCTATCCTCTGGAATAGAGGGGCTGTCGTCGACAGAGGGAGACCTGCACCTATCAAGGCAATGATGTTTCCTTGACAGGAGCGCGAGGTGAAAAACCGAAATGTGATAGTACTGATGGCAGGGTTGATAAACTGGGGTAAATAACTGGGCAAGTAAAGTGGGTGGACTCAAAATTCCTTTGTTCAGAGTATGATGGCGGGGACGATCGCGCAGCACATGAAGCTGATTGGTGGTAAAGGGATCATAGCTGTATGGGATCTGAGGGTGAATGGGCTGAGGGAGACTCAAGCTGTGGTAAAATGGTAGGAGATTGTAGAATACTCTGAACAAAGGCGACCTGGTTGGGAGTGCTGCCGAGAGGATTGATCATAACGCCAAGAGGTACGGGGTGACTTCTTCATGGGTTAGGGAACTAGAAGAAGTGTGAATATAAAATGGTACTGTCATGTGGATTTTACAAGCCCATGACAGTTCATGCTCATGGTTGCTTTCAATTTTAAGGAGTCTGAAAGCAAATAAGAAGACTCTGAAGTAATTGAATGGTACTATCGTGTGGAATTTACGAGCCCAAGACAGTACATGCTCGTGGTTGCTTTCAATTTTAAGGAGTCTGAAAGCAAATAAGAAGACTCTGAAGTAGTAGAATGGTACTGTCATGTGGATTTTACGAGCCCAGGACAGTACATGCTCGTGGTTGCTTTCAATTTTAAGGAGTCTAAAAGCAAATAAGAAGACTCTGAATTAATGGCCAAGCAAGGAGGAAGTGTTCAATCAAGGAATATTTATGATGACCAGGACTAAGGGTGGGGGGGAACACTGGTGGGCCTCCTTGCGGGGTGAATGAATGGTGGCAAAATAACAAAACATTTGCAGTATGACAGGAGTGGATGGCTCATGTAAAAAGTGTGAAATAATCTGATGACGGCCGATGTGGCACACAAATCGATGCGGCAATGTGTAGGGACGCAATGTTGAAATTGTACCAAGTGAGAGTGAGAAATGATCTCAAGCATCATCACGAGCTCGGAAAAATGAATCCGGCGATATGAAAAGTGTTAAAAACGGAGAGCGGCCGAAGTGGCGTGCAAACCGAGGTGACTATTGGTATCGAAAAAATGGGCAAAAATGGTGTAGCAAAAAATAATGCAACGAGGTGACCATCGTGATGGTCTTGTTGTGCTGATTCCAATGGTGGAAACGGTTTAGAAAACGGACTCCGTCTGGGTTCAGAATGGCCAAACAAGAGAAAAGTCAATGGACTATAAATAATAAGTGGGCCCAACATGACATGTGTCATTTGACTAGTGGACTTTAACTCGTGATCACAGTGGACCAGAGCTGAGGTGTCATTTCTGGACGATCTGACCAGTCGATTGCGGAGTCGAGAGATACAGGTATTCTGTTAAACTCATACCTGCATTGTTTTTGGGTTTGGGGGGGGGGGGTAGTGGGTCCCAGGGGATGATTTGTACGGTCCACGTGGGTGGACCGTGGGTTTGGGAGTCGAAACCGCGGTCTCAGACTGCGGTTTAGACCGGTACAGTCGCGGTTGGGGACCGCGAGTTTTGGTTGTACAGCCGTGGTTAGAGACAGCGGGTTCAGGTCTGACAGCCGCGGTTAGGGACCGAGCTGTTCCAGTTTTTTGGATGAGTGGGAAGGTTATTTAGTTTGACATGAGTCTTATGAGACTTAGTTGTGTGATTGACAGGATGCCACAGGTGTTGTGGAGAGAGTGAGAGGTCCCGGACGAGATCGTGACTGTTGTTCGAGAGGATCCCCGGGTGCGGTCGATGTTAGGGCTTTTAGGACTGCTGAAGTTCGCTGAGGTGCCTATGATGCGGTTAGCAGGATTGCTGCTGAACCGGTTGGTTGGTTTCTGGGAGCCAGGCATACTGGCGTTTCGAGTGCAGGGAGAGAGGGTGGACCTCACCCTGACTAATGTTTATTTTTTGACAGGGTTGCCCTGCCTAGGGAGGGTAGCAGATACACAGCCGCGGGTATCTGCAGACCTTGATATGGATGACATGTTGGAGTGGTTCTGTCGGCCGGAGGCTCAGGTGCATCGGAATGCACTCTTGGTGAGAGACCTACGGGAGCCAGCAGTACGGGCGATGGCAGCGTGTGTGGTGCGTATTTTGGGGTCCCAGTCACCGGAGAAGGTGTCTGGGGGTCAGATGCAGCTCGTGGAGCGTGTACTGGCCGGGACTTATTTTGCGTGGGGCTAGATGTTCCTGACCTGCGTGCAGCGACAGCTGACCGCAGCGAAGGAATCTGGTAAGGGGTTCTGCTATGGTTCATTTTTATGTGCATTCTTTATGGAGAGGGTCCCCACACTATGGCCGCGGGTTTCGGTCAGAACGGGAGGCTTGAGGGAGCCTCAGATGGTGTGGTGGGGAGAGATGATGCGCCGCCGTGGTGGTGGGGATGTTGGGTGGTACTTTACGCAGGATCTGTACCTGCAGTGGCTCCAGCTACCACTGATGCTGGAGGATTATCCATATAGGGATATGGAATTCACTAGAGATCCAGATGCGCCACGGCCACCAGGACAGGCATGGGGGCCAGATGGTATGTATGATTTGATTGCATTGTCCAGTTTTATGTATATGATATATTGTTGATATATTGGAACTGACAAATGGGTGATTTGTAGATGTGGGTCCGAGGCCACCGCCAGGGCATGTGGCATGCAGAGGGATTGTGGTCGTTCCAGCTTTTCCTGGGCGGGGGGAGGTGCGTCGTCGAGATTCAGAGGGGACACTGGAGTCCCTACGGGCACTGTTAGACCGGTTGCTGGTGGGGGTGACTGAGGAGGGGTGGCGGGACCTCGATCCTACCATGATTCAGGAGTGCTTGAGGGCACCTTGAGATTTCAGATCGATTACGATCCGGGTGGCCATATTAGCAGACAGGGCACGGGCACAGGAGCCCGGACGAGATGAGGACTCGCCGGAGGAGGAGCGGGGGGAGGAGTCAGAGGCAGCGGACATTGACAGTGATGCAGGGTACGAATCTCATTAGGGAGTGCAGGAGACTCCCCCCACGTTTTGTAGCTACGGCCTGTACCTTATGAGGTTTTTAGGGATGTATATACATTTTTTGTAGAGCTGAGTACAGGGGTACTCAGGACATTTTTAGCATTGTAACATGTATTTTTTGATAGGTATATATTTATGCACCTGGATGCACTTTTTGTGTGATGTTGTTTCATTTGTACGCAAGTGGATGCGCTTGATGATGTGTTGTATGTTTGTATTGCACGTGGATGCAAGTAGTCTAGGGTGTTGGGCACGTGGATGCCCCCTGTGTATTTTATGTGATGCGACATTAGGCACGTGGATGCCCTATGGATCTAAATGTGGTTTTATGGTTTATGTATATGGATGCGAATGTTGATGCAATGTAGTCTTTTTGGTTTTTTATATATATTTGGATGAGATGCTATGGGATAATGATGCATGATGGAGGTGTTACATGGTGTGATTGATATGCCAGTCTAGGATTTTATTGGCCATTTGATCTGCGACACTATTTTGAGCTCTTGGGACATGTGTGAATGTGATGGATTCAAATTGTCGGCTGAGTTGTTTTGTACATAGGAATTTTCTAAAGAGGCAGGGATCACGTACCTGGTAGCAATTGTTGAGCTGGGAGACAAGCAGCTGGGAGTCTAAGAACACATGAAGATGACATATACCCATCTGGAGGGCAGCAGTCAGGAGACCGGTCACAACATCATATTCTGCCTGGTTATTGGTAGCAGCACCTATACATGTGCCGTCAAGGTGAATCAGTTCGTTGGAAGGGGAATACAAGACCCACGCTGCAGAAGCCAGGTTGGGAGACCAGCGGCTTGTGCCATCAGCGAAGCCAATGTAACGAGGTGGAAGATGGTCCATTTGTGGGCATGCAACAAAAATGATGAATGTCAGATTATGGTAAAGATGGTAAAAAACAAAAAGAGAGCAAACTATACAATGCGGATTAATGAGGTCGCGGTTTCAGTTATGGGTAAAAGCGTTTAAGATACAACCCATTATGGGGGTTGCGGAAAGGGTGGCCTTCAGAGTCAGCTAAAATGTATGCCCCCTTGCCAAGGCAAGTCTTCACAATGTAAGGGCCTTGCCACATGGATTCAAACTTTCCTTTACTGGTTTTGTTGTTGGCTTGGTCATAGGCGAGGACGAGGTCCCCTTCGTGGAAATTTCAAGGGTGAACATGTTTGTCATAACTGGCTTTGGAGCGGTTTTTGGCAGCTTCGATGTTCTGGAGAGTGGCACGACGATCTTCATCGGCTTGTTCAAGGGACAGCAGACGTTGCTCTAGGGGGGAGGTATCAGGGAGAAGCTCAACGACGATGTGTAAGGCAGGTATCTGACACTCAATGGGGAGGACAGACTCTACACCGTGAACTAAATGAAATGGGGTAAAACCAGTGGCGGTCTTGGTGGAGGTACGGTAAGCCCATAAGGCAGGGAATAGCATATGGTGCCAATTGGACTTATGCCGATCAACCATGCGTTGGAGTATGGTTTTCAGTATTTTTTTAACAGCTTCGACTTGACCGTTCCCTTGAGGGTAGTAAGCCGAGGAAAATTGGTGTTCAAACTTGAGAAGGGTGGATAGCTTGCGCCAAACGGAATCTTCAAAGTGTGATCCATGGTCTGATACCAACTGTTTAGGGACCCCGAATCGAGTGATAACATGGTTAAAGATGAAACGGGCAGCGGTACAGTTGAAGGTAGGCATGGCTTCCGCCCATTTGGTGAAGTAATCAATGGCGACACCGATGTGCTTATGGCCATTAGCAGATGGGGGTCTACACTCCATGAAGTCGATGGCCCACTTGCAAAAGGGACCAACGGTGACGACTAGGTGTAATGGAGCAGGTGGTGTCCGGGCCTTGGGGGAAAAAAGTTGGCAGTTATGGCAATGCTTGACCGCAGTGATGCAATCGGTGAAAAGTGTGGGCCAGAAGTATCCGGCGCAGACGACCTTTTGGGCAGTGGCCATCCCTGAGAAATGGCTACCGCAGGCACCGCTATGACAATCATTAAGGACCTATTTAGCCTCCTCGTGTGTAAGGCAACGACGAAGAATTGTGTCGACTCCTCGCCGGTAAAGGACATCTCCTAGGAGGAGGTAGCGAGAGGCCTGGTGACGGATACGATGACGTTCATTACGAGTGACGGTGGGTCGGAACTTCTACGTGTGTAGGTATAACAAGATATCACCGTACCACGGGTCATCGGACGAGATAGTGAACAAGTGATTATCGGGTAACTCCTCGGAGATAGGTGGGGCCGGGATGAAGGAAGCGAGATCAGTGATGAGCTGGGCAAGTGTAAGGGCTTTAGTGCTCTTAGGTGTTTGGAACATGAGGTCATATTCCTGGAGGATAATGACCCATTTAGCCACACGACCTTGCAGGAGACGCTGGTTTAAGAGATATACCATGGGGTTAGAGTCAGCGACGACTGTGGTGTGACTAAGTAAAATGTAGTGTCGCAATTTTTGGACGGAAAATACCACTGCTAGGGCTAGTCTCTCCTCATATGGGTAACGTAGGGGTGGGCCGGACAAGGTCTGGCTGACGTAGTAAATGACATGCTCTAGGCGTGAGGTGTCTTCTTGAACCAATACTCCGGACACAGCATGCTCAGATGCCGAGACGTAGAGGATGAAGTCCTGAGAGAAATCCGGAGGGGAGATCAAGGGGGCTTGCGTGAGAGCTTTCTTGAGGTCTTCGAATGCAGCTTCTGCTTGTTCGTCCCAGACAAAGGGTATGTGGGTACAGAGCAGGCGCAAGAAACCGTGAATGGTTGTGGCGTAATCAGGAACGAAGCGTCGAAGAAAATTGGATCGCCCTTGTAGACTTTGGAGTTGCTGGAGCGTTCGAGGAGAGGGAAGGTCTAAGATGGCTTGGAATTTCAGGGGATCAACAGTAATTCCTTTCTGGGAAATAATGAACCCTAAAAATCGGCCTGCTGGAATGCAAAAGATGCACTTGAGTGGGTTCAAGCGGATCTGATATTTTCAACAACACAGAAAAACTTGCCGAAGGTCAGTAAGGTGGTCTGATCATTTTCGGGAACGAGCTGTAAGTTCATCAAGGTAGACGAGCAGGATATGGACCAAATCATGAAAGCAATAGGTCATGGCCCGTTGGAATGTGGCACCAGCATTTTTTAGGCTGAAAGGCATGACACGATAGGCAAAGGTGCCCCATGGGGTAGTAAAAGCAGTTTTGTATTGGTCTTCCTTTCGGATTTGGATTTGATTGTATCCGGAAAAACCGTCCATGAACGAGAGGACTTCATGCCCCGCACACGCATCAATGAGATATTCAATAAATGGCGTAGGGAAATTGTCTTTGGGACAGGCGCAGTTTAAGTCTCGGAAGTCAGTGCATACTCTAAGGGTGCCTTGTTTCTTGTTGACAGGAACAGGGTTTGAAACCCAGGTGGTATAGGCAATAGGATAAATGAATCTTGCCGTGCGAAGCTTCTCAATTTCTTCTTTGACAGCTCAGAGTTTTGAGGGATGAATGGGACGCTATTTCTGACGAACGGGGGGTACATCAGGCCATGTGTCAATGTGGTGCTCTATAATGGCAGGTTCAAGACCAGGCATTTCGGTATAGGACCAGGCAAAGACATCACAGAATTCTTTGAAAAGTGTTTTGTATTCCTTAATCTCCTACTCAGTGCAGGATGCTCCTAAAGTGATGAGTTTGGGGGTGCCTCTGGGGGCAGCGATATCAATTTTGATGACAGGTGAGATGTTGGCCATGTTACCCTCTTCAAAGGCGTCAGGAGCAGGAATAGGGTCCTTGAACCAGTCAACCTTGGGGGGAAGGAAGTCTTTGGATTCAACTGCAAATTGGGTAGCAGTGTTAGAGGAAGATTCATCTGGGAGGAAGTAGGAACGATGGTGCATGTCATCCCAAGGATAATCCAGGGCAGTGAGGGCCTCGAGGATCTCTTCATCCGTACGGAATGTTTGTGTCGTCAAATCGGTTGACGAATGGGTAGTGGTGGAAGAGATCATATAAATGGTATTAACCTCTTCGGAAGAGGAAGAGTCCGAGGGGTGGATCTCCACAATGGTGGGTGGTGCCGTCTCAAGATCCAGATTGTTCATTTCAAAGAGAGCTACTCTGTACTCGAGGAGATCGGGACAGTGATGTGAGTAATGCCCGTATACGCCGCATAAGGTACAGGAGTGGTTAGCGCGCAGGGATTTGTCACGAGGCATAGGGGTTGGATCTAGATGGACAACCGGGATAGTGGGGTCGTCGTCAAGCAGTTGCATGTATTCCTGTAACGCCGGTAACTGAGGACATAGGTGAGTCGCATGGCCCAACTCATCACACAATGCGCATTTGGGAAGAGCACGAAACACAGGGGGATTTTTTACTGTCTTAGGAGGTGGGACAGCAGTGTAAGGTTGGGGGCCTCTGCCCCCAGTGGGTTTGGTAAGAGGAGGGGGGGGTTTCATGGAGGATGACGGGGTAGCGACACCGGGAGGTGGTTGACTAGTAGTGACAATGGGTTGCACTGGTTGCAGGACGACATCTGGTGTCAGCGAACGAACGGGAGGCGAAAGATACCAAACGGGTAATCCTAAGGTTAACCCAGGAAGGCTGAGGGTGGCCATGACCGGGGCGCTAACTACTCCTGAGGGAGGGAAGAGGAAAGGAATGGTATGTATGGGTGTAGCACCAATGTGACTAGGTACCAAAGGGGGTTGAGGCAACAAGGGCGGTTGATTGGTAGGAGTTCGCGTGTTATGGGACAGGGTACATAGGGCGGACACTTCAGTAGCAGGTGACGGGGGTGGAATAGATGGGAAGGTTGAGGTCATTGGTGCGTTAGAGTAAATTCCCATCCCCAAAGAAGAAACGAATGAGGTGGTGGCACCCGAAACAGGTTGTTCAATCATGGGGAGAACATTTTCGGGTGCCGCGGGGGCATTGGGATCATGGTAAGTGAGTTGGTCAACCTTGACCACGCGTCCCTCATGGGGGAACATCATGGTACAAAAAATAGTAGAAGCAACTACCCGCATGGCATACATGTAGCTGCGGCCAAGTAAAAGGTTATAATCAAGCTGTGCATTGATAACATCGATGTTTATGAGGACGGTTTTGCCAGCCAGCTGGAGGGGGACGTTAGTTAATAGGCCTTGTGGTTGAGCTGAACGGCCGTCGTAGGCTCGCAACGCAATAGAGGACTGCTGGAGAGGGGGGGATCCCATTTTCTGCCAGATGGAGGTGGGCATGACACATGTAGAAGCACCTTCATCAATAATGCATCGATGGACGACAAAATTCCGAATGGAAACAGAAACTTGGAATGCCAGAGTGGAAGGCAGGCGAGGTTCGGATTGGTCCAAATCAAATGCCATTAACTGAGACTCATTTGGATCGATAGCCCCAATGGCTGAGAGTAAAGTCTTGCGCTGCGAAGGGTATTTTTTTTAAACTTCTAAGGCAGACATGGCTGCGGGGGATTGGGCTAAGTCATCGACAATGTTGTAGTTTGACGCAGCCCGCGCATTGGGGTTATTGTTGATACGGCGAAGTGGGAAACGGGGCGATTTGGGAGCGCCATCTAGTGGAGGTGGAGGTATACGTAACGCCTGATCAGTGGGATGAGCGTTAGTAGGTGTATCGGCGGGAGGGGCTTCAGGGGTGGATCCATATTGGTTCCGCCGGGTCTGGAGGTTGATCTCATCGGAGGACATCATCAACAAGTGGTGGGTACCTGATTCAAGCGTGGGTTGATTAGGAGCAGCGTAGGTGATTAGTTGTTGGGTTGGCGCGTTGGCTTGAGGAGGAGCCAATGGTTGGGTTTTCACTACGTCTTGGGTTGGTAAGGGGTTTTGCAGCACCAAAGGTGGCTGCTGAGGTTGTGGCGGGTTGGGCGGTGCTTGAGGAGCCGTCTGCCCTTGATGTTGTACATCAGCAGCCCAAAGTTGCTGAACCCGCTCCATATGTGGACAAAAATGTGTGTAGTGGCCATAGACCCTGCAAACAGAACAAGGGAAGTTTGTTAATAAATTAGGGTTTTTAGCCTGCTTGGGTAGGTGATCAGGGTTTTGGTTAGCAGGGGCCGCATTATTATTAGCGAGGGGAATAGGGTGTTGACCAGCTTGCTCAGTCGGTTGGTTGTTCCCACGATTTCGGCCTCTGCCGCGGTTTTGTTGGCCCTGGTTGCGTTGGTTGTTCTGGTTTTGCTGCGGGTTTTGTTGAGCGTAAACTTGCCCTTGGACAACAGGTGGATTCTGAGGTTGCGCAGGGGCTGGAGCAGGCTGCGGTGGATGATATGTAGGTGGAGGCTGTGCAGGTGCAGCAACCTGAGGGTGTTGCTGATAGTGCTGTGGAGCAGGTTGTGGGTTTGCCGCAGGGGTTGGCTATGGCGGGTAGTAAACGGGTTGGGATTGTGGCGGCGCAGGAGCTGGTGCAGTCTGTTGGTGATAGTAAGGCTGAGGTGCGACCGGGGGGGCATAAGCGGGAGTCATATGACCGAAACACTGAGGTGGACATGAGGGTCCATGGGAATGGTGGTGATGTGTCATGGGACCATACGGGTTGGTTGCTCCAGACTGTGAGGTAGCCCACGAAGGGTCAGGGCCAGGGGTAGGACGGGCTATGGAAAACGGTTGACGCTGCAAAGAGACACGGCCAATGATGCCGTCGACAGCGTGGGATGCCCCCGGCTCATCGTGCTGGGATGAATTGTCGCGAGGGGCGTCAGGTATAATGGTATAGAGATAATATGACTGTGCGTAAATGAGATCGAATTGCTGGGCCTTAAGGATGGCCTCTTCGTCAGACTGGGGTCGTTCGGATGCTACATCCTTAGCAATTATAGGAAGGAGGGATTTGAGGAACCAGTCTAGGAAGATCCGGTCGTCTAACTTGATCTTGCATAAACTACAGCGTCGACACCATTCATGAATGTGGTCCGTGATGTGGGTAGCCGTGTTTTGTCTGCATGATAGTAGGATCTCAACGCCTGCGTCATAGCGGACAGGTAACTGGAAGAACTGCAGGTAGGTCGAGGCAAGGGAAGTAAAGGTGGCATGGGTTCCATGGGGTTGTTCGATATACCACTTGGTAGCAGGGCCAGTGAAAGTGCATTGTAATAAACGGAGGAAAATAGATTCGTCTACTATGGAGTTGGAGGAACACCATAGATGGAAGGACATGATATGGTTTTGTGGGTCCTCACCTGCCTTGCCCTCGAACTTAGGGATGTCAGAGGGGAGCTTGGTGGGCATGTGAGCCCACGCAGGGTCGTGTCATATGGGGTCATTGGTTAATCTGGCTAGGTCAGGCAGGTTGAGGCTAGCCATGAATGGCAAACTGGACGAAGAATGTGACACGGTAGTGGGTTGGATTAAGTTGGGGCCGATGCCCCCAAGTGGAGGGGTAATGTGAGGGAGGTTGCCCCCAAGCGGGGGAACTAAGGTGGTATAGGATGAACCTGCACCACCATGGGTGGTATGAGTCATTGATGGGGTGGGAATAGGTATTCCTGCTGTGGGAATATGTGCTGTGAGGGGAACGGTAAATGGAGGCCCCGTGGAGGGCATACCCATATCCTGTGTGGTAACTGGTGTAGTGGTGGATGTGTCACCAATGGTCCCGACCAAGATGGAAGTGGGAGTCACGCCAGCCATGGGGCTAGTAGGGGCAGTGTAAAGGGGGTTCTCAGAATCTGGCTCAGAATCAGAGGTAAAATAAGGGGTGTCAGTATCTGGTGACAGAGTTCTATGCCGCTGACGAGTGGAGTCAAGTGACAAGGCTCGAGATCTATGATGAGTGGTATCAAGTGATGACGATATGTGTCGATGACGGGTGGTGTCAAGTGAACCGTGTTGTGGGGGCTCTCCTCTGAGGCGCCAAGAATGTCTCGGGGACTCAATGGTGACAAATGGAATCAAATCTCTGTGGGTTGAGGTAACTACAAATCAGCTCAAAAACTCTAATGAAACCGAGTGTGCAGAAGGAGAGCTCAAAAAATAGGGCGCTCAGGCCAACAATCAACTCAAAACACCCACTGTAACTGCGTGCTACAATAGGCGGAGTGTCAACAGAAATGGTCAGAATACCTAAAAACAGCAGGTTGCCTACAAATAAAAAAACGGTGGACTCACTAGACCAAAAGGAGGTAAGGGAGCATGCAAACACCTAACTAAAAGTATTATGACTCAACTAGACATATCCTCTGCAAGGTGATGAAATCCAAGTCAGACAATATGTATAGGGAAGCCAAGTGGCTAAGGTATCCCCCTACCGGGAGGGACACCGGGTAGTCAAATCCTAGAAGAATGGCAACTAAGATACCCCGTTCATGACACGTCTAGAAAGGTAAATCTACCGCTTGGTCCTTTAACCGCAATACCCCTATACAGGGATATCCCGCGAACTGCGAAAGGTAGCCCTTCAGTTACTGAATGGAGTTCAGTATTCCACTCAGACCTCCGGAACCAATCTCACGACTTCAACCCTCCTAAGGGAGAGGCCCTCTGATAAACCGGTTGTGACCGTGTCAAAAAATACTAGGGGATTTTGGTTCCCTAATGGACAACAACTATGTCTCAAGTGTAAGTAACCGAGGGGTGTTTTTGGAAGCCTATCCCCTCGATCCTACCTAACTACAAAAATTCTTTTGTGTTCCCCAAGTGGGGTTAGAATGTTGGTTGAGTTAAGTAGTTTTTAAGTCTCACTTGAATTAGGTGACAGATTGTGTGCTTGTGAGGTTATGAACCCAGAAGAGAAGTGCCAGGGCAACTTCCTAAATATCAATAATACTGAAATGAAAAAACTTTTACCATGCAAAATTATCTGAATAAACAATGCTGAAAAAATTAAAAAATTCTGTAAAGGGGGACAAAAATGCTATTGCAGAAAAGGCTATAGGGCTACAGGTAAAACAGATGGTTGTGCAAGTGCAGAAAATATGGTAGTAAAGGGGTTGGGTTCAAAAGCAGCAAAAGTCAGATCGCGGGTCTAGGGCGAAATCGTGTGGTCGGACCGCGGGTTTGAAGGAAACAGGCGCGCATAGGTCGCGGCTATCTGGCCTAAAGCTGCGGTCGGAACGCAACAAACAGGAAAAAAGTCGCGGTCGAGCCGCGGGAAAAAAGACCACAGACGCGGTCGGGTCGCAGCTAAGAGATGGAAAGGCGCGGTCGAGACGTGGGTAAAACGGCCAACAGGCGCGTTCGGGTCGCAGGAAAGGGCATGAAAAACGCGGTCGGGACGCGACTGTGGAGGAAAAAATTACGGTTTACGGCGGTTGAAAACGACAGCCGAAAGGTCAAAACGG
>LPNX010490931.1:0-23960 GCA_001517045.1 Pseudotsuga menziesii | reverse complement strand
AGGAATAAAAAGTAAAACCAAGCTTCAAAACATAAATAAAAGTATTAAAAGATGGAAAACAAAAACATGACCTAACAGGTCCAAAGTAGATTTGGCAAGTGGATACAATGTGAGTTTCTTAGCCAAATTGTCTCGGGAAATAGTCATATGCCCTAATTCGCATCCTATATAACTCGTGACAATCGCAAAACAAGTCCATACTAAGATAAGTGTGTCACCCTGAAGGATAGCTTTTGTGTGCATGACCATAAAGTTTGGAGGGTTTTCCTAAGAATTAATTTCAACAATGACATCCTCCATAATCACATCGAGCTTATTTGTTGAGTTTTCAGCCATCTACAACATTGTTGGTGTTTGATACAATAGACCTTGAAGCTGCAAAGTTTTCATAACCTCCTTTGTCATTACATTAATTGACACCCCTATGTTAATAAAAGTATTGGGAATGCGGGTCCTACCAATGAGAACTTCCACTATCGGATTACGTAGATCATAATACTTTGGATTGGAAAGATTTCCTAACATGAGACCAACTAGTTGTCCCAGTAGATGAATAGTTGGGCAATCTTGTTTCTTCCTCCCCAGTATTTTGAGACACACATATCTTATGGATTTACTATAAATAGGTACATCCTTGATTGCATGTAGTAGGGGGATATTTACAAATGTGTTTTTCAATTCTTCTATAATATCAAATGGTGGTTGGGTTTGAGGTTTAACCCTAATTACCATTTAGGGAAGGGAGGAGTTTTTTCAATGAGTTTATAAAAATGTTGCAACACAAAGTCTGAGTATGAGAGCTTGGTTGTGACTTCTCTTTTTCCCTTTTAGTTGAGTGCCTTACCTTGCTTAAATTACTACCATTGGAGGTTGTGGATTAACTAAGATTTACCCACTTCATCGGTATACACAGGTTGGTTTGGTGCTTTGCATTATTATTAGGATGAGGATAAGGCTGGCTAGGTAAGTGTGATGCCCTCCCTTGTAGCTGGTTTTTGTTATGTGGTGAGGAGGGAAATAAAGATTGATTTTGTTGAAGTGGCCAACCTGTTGTGGTCTAAAACATTGTTGTTGATTTACCCACTGCGTACCTTGATCTAATTGTGGTATTTCCCATAGGATGTTGAATAAGGGCAAGGTGTTTACAAGGACCATTGACCACCATTGAATTGTGGAGTAGACCAATTTGTGGTTGGATTCTAATTAGGCTAGAAAGAAATGAAATTTTGATGATGATATTTCATACCTGGAAATTGAGATTGTGGTTCTCAAATCTCCATCTCCGTCTTCAAATATTTCTTCTAGTTTATTGAACTCTCTAACCTATGCTTCAAATTCACCTTCTTCTTCCATTTTTAAAAATATTTAGTGGGTTAAGATAGGTGGCCTACCTCGAAAATGACAACTGGAAAGAGTAGGATTGAATCAGCTTCCAAATGTGCATGCACCTTTTTCTTCGGGCGCAAAATACAAATGTCGTATCTCCACGTGACGTTCCTTTATATAATATTCCCAAACAAGGTTTCAGGATCGTGGGAGGTGGTTTCTCCTTACCACCTTTCACCCAACATAATGGTTCTCCTCTCACCACTTGACAGGCGATAAACATTTTGCTATCGCTTTCCTGTTCCATCATCCTTGCGAGTTGAGAGTGCGAAATGCTCTCCAACCGTCGATCTCCTTCCCCTTTGATCATGCACTGTTGATGACATATGAACTTTAACACACCCCAAAGGTCATTTCGCCAACATCCCTTTGTGTTGTAAACTAAACACTTTCACTCATCGGATTCCCTTTCCACGTTTTATCTCATCACATCTCTGATCTACACTATCAATTCCTTAAAAAGATGTTAAAGGCTCTTCGTCCACTCACCTTAGTCACTTTTTAATCCAACATATGGTTCCATGGAATATTTGGTCTCTCTTTTAGCACCTAATCTATTATCTTTTCAGTCATAGCAACACAACTTGAAATATACTCCATCTCTTTACCTTAAGCTCCTCTCAAAATTGTGAAACAAAGCTGTGCTAACACTATGATTAATATCATGTTTGTTCATGAGATACTTAATAGCATAATGATTAGTATGGACAAATATAGAGTAGTTCATAACATAATGGCATAATTTATTGAGAGTGAAGACCACTAATAGAAATTCCTTTTAAGTCATAACATATCTAAACTTAACATTAGAAAGGTTTTTGTTGATATAATATATAACATACATGGTTTTACTAGCCTTATATCTTAACACAACACCTGCAATTTTGTCAAATGAATCAATGTATACAAGAAAAGGTAATTCCCAATTAGGCCATCATAATACCGGGGCATAACTATGTTCCCTTTCAACGTGTCATAGAATTGTTAACAAGCTAGGGTCCATGAAAAAACAACATCTTTAGCAATGAGAGTATACAAGGGAGCAACAACCTTTCTAATGTCTTTAATGAATCAATGATAATAACTAGCATGTCCCAAAAAACTCTAAACACTTATTTTCTTTTTCGGGGGTAAGAGGTCATTGTATGACAATAATTTTTGCAAGTTATACTTGAATTCCTCTAGCATGAACATGGTGTCCTAATAAAATTCCTTGAGTCAACATTAAGAAGAATTTATCATTACTTGAGGAAAGGTGTGTTTGTTAGCATCCCTATAGTACTTTTTATTATTTGGATAGGGATTCATCAAATATATCACCATAGGTTGTAAATTCATCCATAAAACCTAAACACAAGTAGGAATTATATCGACAAAAATACTCAACATAGTTTGTTGGAATGTTTATGGCACCTTTACAACTGGAGTGGAAGGACAGGGTGTGCAAAGGTTTCCTAAGGGAAAGTAAAAGTTGTATTTATATCTTGATATTTAAGGGAATTGAATCTAGTTATACTTGCCCGAATGGGTGTGGCTCATTGGCGTCGCTTGATATGAAGTAATTTGTTGTAAAGGAGGCCGCGAGATCAAATCCCACCCGGGTTTACCTGTGTCCCATGTCTTGCGGGAGGGCGTGGGGCACCTAGGGGTATAGTGGTAGCAGGAATGGATCCATGGACCCTGTGTCATGTGAGTACCAGCCCAGCCCCATTTGTCAATTCCTTCCTAGTGGCTTCATTAAGTTTGCATTATTTATTACGAATATACCATTTTCCTCCCTTCTTAGGGACAATCACCATTGGCGAAACCCATTCACCATGAAAGACAGGGTATATGAAACTAGAAATTAATGATTTATGAGGTTCTTCCTTAGAAATATCCTTAAGTGCAAGGCTCATTATCCTTTGATCTTGACAAATAGTCAAAACCACCATAGATATAGATATGATGCATACATGTAGTCAGCTCAACAATAATAACCAACCCCATTGTAGGTGGCCTATTTTTTTCCATCTTTGATATCAGAAACATGAACTTCAAAGCATGGGGGGACTTTAAACCCTTCCTGACAGCCAAACTTGCTGTGTTAAATTTCTTCCACAACCCAAGTCTTTCAAATTTTAGGTTTTTTCCCTATCTTTTTGGCCCTCGAAAATCAGGAATCAGAAATCGAAAAGTTTACTTTTTTTATTTTTGACCTTTTTCTATTTCGTACTTCCACCTCTGCACTTCTCCTTCTGCCTACACCTTTCCGGTTTGAAAATTAGAACTCATCTTGTCAACTTTCAAAACTTGACTTTCCACTCTCCTCCACTTTACTGGCTTCTGGCTTCCGGACTTCGAGAATCGAAAAATCCAACTTCTAGCCTAGTCCTTTCCTGTCCTCCGCCTTCTGCTTTCTGACTTCGAAAGTCAAAAATCGAAAATCCTACTTTTCTTATTCTCAAACTTTTAAAACTTTTTCCTTTCCACTCCCACACGCTTCTCCTTAACCGTTGATCTCTTTTGCGGAACGTTTTCTTGCCATTGATCTCTGATAAAATGCGGAACTTCATTTAACTTTACGGATTTAATTTCTTTTGCTCCAAAACTTGACAGCAACTGTTGATCTTCTGTAAACCTTTAATTCACACGGTACGATCTGGGCGATTTGTTTTAACTCGATACATCTTCTGTTTGCAGAATTCCTTCTTAGTCGTATATCTAGTTCGGCTATGATCTCGACTATTCAATATCCATTGACTTTAAACCTCAGTATTCATTGATCCTTGCATTGATCTATCCCGCTCTGTAACCTGCAATAAGATTAACTATGCATACATTTTGTTCACAAAATCCCCAATGGATAATTCACCTAATTATCCTTCGTTTGATCAGAGAATTGATCAATCGATCTCAATTTCATTCCCTGTTAGAAGTCCTAAGCTCACACACAGGCTTATCATTCATTAACAAGGATATAAACAAACATTCAATTCATGAAATCGTACACTCGAACCGAATTGAATTTACACACACATAGATTATGCCGAATTAGGATTTTTCATTTACACACTAAATCTGTACATACAACTACCTTAGAACCTGTGTTCTGATTTCCTTAGGCCTGATACATCTTTGATTCCTTTGTTGACTCCTAGAGGCCCTATTAACCTTTATCTATCTATGTCTATCCTCTGTATCTCTACCTTCTATCTCTGTATCATGTCTTTCTTCCTATGCCTTGCAGGCTTATATATATACACAACAAGATTCATGAACCATTATTGTTCAGATCATTAATCCACTCAACAACATGCTTAATTAACTCAACCATCAAATCTATCCTATGACTCGCTACCCCTATTTAGGATTTGTCACATGATTCATCAATTGACCCAAAGACTCACTCATCCTCTTAGTGACTAACCTAATGACTCACCATCATTTAGAATCATATATTTTACATAGGTTTATTTACAAAGTGATAGTTTCAAGACTATCAATTCATAAATGAAGGACCCCCTCTAGGCCTGATAAAACATGTAGTACTTGGATTTGGATGGAGAGTAGGATGCTCTTGCATCAGACTCCTCAGGAAAAAAGAAATATGACCTCCTGATCATAACCTTCCATCTTCAATATGCCTAGATCCCAAACTTTATTATGTAACTAGTCATCCATCTTATGATGTAGGTTTGTCTTTTTCATCTTCAGTTCTCATGGTTTCCATATCTTCTATTGTAATGATCCACTAGCCTTGCTTCTGCAGTCTTCTTCAGTCACTTGTCTTTAGCCACTGTTTTGTTTATTTGCTATGCTGATGAAAATATTCATTTTCTCCTCATGCCTTCTCTGAGACATTTTCACCATCAACAACCTTAGTTCTTCAATCTCCATGTCCAATCTATCTTTTGGCTGGTACACCTGCATCTTCTTCTCTTGAAACTAATGTTCCTATTGACTCTTTTCGCTGCTGGCCACTTTTCACGACTATTGTAACAAAATCATATCATCATAAGACAATTCAATGCCTTGACTTCCCATCTTCTCCTCTTCAATGCTATCACTAAACATTTCCATGCTTGCATACATCAAGAAGTCGTCCTTGTCAATCCTTGGATTGATCAACCAATCTTTTAACATTTCTAACTCTTCATTATATTTTATGAGGTTAGAAAGATTTTCTTTCTCTTCATTAGTCAACTTTGCAACAACAAGTTATTCTAGGTATTGATCACCATCTTGAGATAATATGTCCTCTTCTTTTGTGATGACGGAATTCTCCCTCCTTCTGTCTTCATCAATACCTGCAATCACACACCAATAGTCAATTTCAAAAACATGAGACTCTGAAGCCTATGTTGATATTTCCTTTAGCATTCCCTGTTGTGTTGGTCTGAACACAGCATCAAACTTTCATCATCACCTATTTCTTCAATAGTTTGAGCTACAGGCTGCATAAAATCTCATACTTTTCTTGTCAAATTGTCATCAACAATTTTTTCTAGGTAATTCTCATCTTTAGGAGACAAAATTGTCTCTTCACCTTTCATGACAGTCTCACCATCATGGCTATATTCATTTCTTTCAGCACATCTTATCATTCTTTGAACCAGTGCTAGTGTGTCTCCTTCTTCCACTTGTTGATCATCATCTTCTGCAGTCTCACATGCATGTCTATCTTCCTCATCTACTTGATTGTTATCACAATCCCATTTCTCTTTATCTGTAGCATCAACTCCTCTTGCTTGTCTATCAGCAACTCCACCATCTTTCTCTGTCTGATTGTCAACAATCTCTCTTTCAACATGTGGGAGTGCTCTGCTGCTATTGCCTTCACACGGCAATAAGATATTCATATCTCGTATCAAAATACACTTCTGATCTTTATACACTTTCGGCCCATCTTCCTCCAATTGTATGATAGTCTCAAATGAATGTTTGTCCTCATTTTCCTTGAACACAATTTTAGTAAAGGATCCTTCTGTTTCAACCTTTTCTTATGCCAGCTTCATGTCCTCACTATCTATATATTCACATGGTTCTGAACCTATCAGAGTGCTCACAAAGCTTTCCATGATCTCTGCTTCATCATCTTCATGAGATTCATTTTATGCCTTACCTGCAAAATCACACAACTCATTACATTTAAAAACATAGGGATTTCCTTCTCCCATTGGCTTCTCTGTTAGCCCTATCAGTTGCTGACCTTTACTCTTCAATGTGTTCATGAGATTGTTAGACAGTCTCTTTTCTTCTTCAACAAGGATGGGTCCTTCCTCTAGTTCACAGTGGTAAACTTTCTTCTCAGACTCGGGTGCTTTGAGTTCTTCTTTCAACCTGGCATATATCCCTTGCCTTAATTTCACTTGCAGTGAATGGCATCTCATCTTCTCTTTTTTCATAACCCAACCATCTTGTTGGTTTCTTTCTTCTGCTTCTACGTCACATGCTTCTCAAAGCACAAAATTTCTCTTGCTAACTCTAGCCATCCTTTACTACTCTCTTTCTTCTTTCTTTCGTTGTGGCTTTTCTTTGAACCCCTGCAATGACCTTCAGTAGTCATTATTTATGTCTCCTTCTCCTCTTTTGTGCACTTCATCCTGTTCATTTGTGAACTGTAACTAAGCCTTCACCTCAACAAGTCTCCATACTTGTATGTTATACCTTAACAAGCTATCTCTCCTTGAGCTTGTCCTTTTGGTATCTCTCGTCCTCTCACTATAACCTTTTAAGCATCTCCTTTTCTCTTCTTAGCTTCTGTAGGTCCACTCCTCTTTCTAGAGAACATGCACTAGTCCTCTCTTGTCCAACCTCTGTTGGATTTCTTAGGTTCTGCCACTGCTTCCTCTTTCCTCTAAGAGTTCACAAACACTTTATCAACAATACATCTATCCTTGATATATCTCCTCTCAAGCACTTTGTTCTTTGCTGCTAATAAATTCACATAACCAGAGTCAAAATACAAAGAACAATCAGTCCATACCTTCATACTTTTCACTTGTACAGTTGGCTGAAACTATCCCCACTGCTATCTTCAAAAGATATTCTTCTTCATCAAGAACATAATTGTCCTCGAGTGCAACTCTCCTAGTTGTTATTGCTGCAATATTTTGCTGCAATCTGTAATATATCATCAATCTTTAAAAACCCGAAATTCTCATACCTTCAAAAGATTCTCTCTCTGATCTTTTTCTTTCTTGTCTCTAGTTTATATTTGATGCCAGGTAGGATTAATAGGTCTAGTCAGCACACTTTCCCCCTTCGTAACAGTCTTTTAGCTGGACTGATACTTGATTTACTCAGTTCTATATTTAACATAACTACTAAATTTAACTAACCTAACCAAATCCCAGGCAGCGCTCTTTCAAAGAGTGGACTTCAATTATGCGCTCAACCAATTTACACAAGGGATTTCTCTCCCATCTCTTATAATTAACCTCCTTGCTAGTTCATTAGTGAAATGGACTAACAACCATCAGATTTAGATCAACGGTGGACTTCAATCAACATAGGGCAAATTTCACAAACTATCGCACCCGCAAGGATTTTCTTCCTCCGCGCTAGTTCATGCAATGAAATTGTTGTTTGTCATCTATCTTCTTCAAGATTGATCCCAGTCATTGATCTCAACGATCATTTCCGAACTTTATTGGACCAAACAACTCTTTCATTTGCTTTGTTCAATTGATCAATAGTATTTTCGAACTCTTTTCGTGCATCATAACCTCCTGCTTGTACCTTCCAAACCCTTTCAAGGATTTCTTTTGTATTCTCTTGTGGCTAATCATCAAATTTAACCACCCAGTCTCTATCTGCAATCAATTTTGAATACCCTCACATGACTAACCCTCATAACACAATTGCTAGTCTTCAATTTTAAAATGAATTTAAATTAGAAATTGATTTACCTCTCACGTATACAACTTGTTCTTCTGCTCTGATACCAAATGATAGCCAACCCCACCGTAGGTGGCCTATTTTTTCCCTCTATGAGATCAGAAACATGAAATTCAGAGCATGGGGGGATTTTAAACCCTTCTTGATAGCCAAACTTGTTGTGTTAACTTTCTTCCGTAACCCAAGCCTTTCAAATTTTCAGTTTCCGCCCTCGAAAATCGGGAATCGAAAATCGAAAATCGAAAATTATAAAGTTTACTTTTTCAATTTTCGAACATTCTGCTATTCCGCACTTCCGTCTCCATACTTCTCCTTTTGCCTACGCCGTTCCGGTTTGGAAATCGGAACTCGGCTTGCCAACTTTCAGAAATTGACTTTCTACTCTCCTCCACTTTTTTGGCTTCGGGATTCTAGACTTTGGGAATCGGAAAAGCCAACTCCTAGCCTAGTCCTTTCTTGCCCTTCCACTTTCCGCTTTTTGACTTCGGAATTCATAAATCATAAATCATATTTTTCTTATTCTCAAAATTTTAAAACTTTCGCCTTTCCACTCCCGCACGCTTCTCCTTAACCGTTGATCTATTTTTTGGAACATTTTCTGGTCGTTGATCTCTGATCAAATGCAAAACTTCATTTAACATTGTGGATCTAATTTATTTTGCTGCGAAACTTAACTGCAACCGTTGATATTCTGTCAACCTTCAATCCCCTTCGTACAATCTAGGCTAATTGTTTTTTCACGTCCCCTCCCCTCTGAGAGGACGCGACTACACACTGTTTCTATCATTTAACCGGGCAATCTAGCCCCATGAACATAATAATGAAAATGCATTGAAACAAAACATACAGAGATGCATAACAAATGCAATTATACAATGGAAGCAAATCATCCATTCAAGCATTCAACATTTTTATCTTAACTTCTTAAACATGATTAAAATTGCAAGGGTTAAACACAAGATATACTTATCTTGAGAAGAAGCTTCTCCTGCAACCATCTATGTCGCTCCAACGTTCCACCCACCATAAGCCAATGTGATAATCAATATCTTAGCAACATTGCCACCCCCGAGCTAGGCATGATTCCCAAAAGGAATAAGGGAACAACAACATGCTCACACATAGCCAAAGACATGTCAAAATCCAACCAAGCCAAAACTAAATTTGGGTTTATCATGCTGCTAAGGAGGTGGAATGGTTGAATTGCTAAGCTAGTGAGCTCAACCACAGAGCTATGGACACCTGCACAAGATCTGGCTTGGATTTCCAAACACCTGCACACCCAACACAAGGAAGCATCCCCTTCTCTGCTACACACTCCCTCAGGGTATGCCTTCCCTTTTCAATGCTCTTCAGTGTGTGCAAGAAAGAATAACCAGTCCCCTCTTGATCTCTCTGCGTGCTTCCTTTCTACACTAGGTTTATCAAGCTAATTATTCTCTCTTCCACTCCAAACCAATTCAGATTAAAACACATGATGCACACACAACAAGATACAAGTTACGGGTTTGAGAAAAAATCGTTTTTGCAACCAGAAACATATTGGTAAAATGGGGAAATTGGCCCCCGGGTGAGCAATTCGAATTCAACAACGATTCTGGGCATTGTATGAGCAAAAATGACTGCTATACACCCAAAAATTGTGAATCTCTGCTGCCCATTCAGTCGACAACACAAAAATAGATTTTATAGGCATGGAAAGTAAGGAAAATGACTGAACACAAGAAGGATAAAAACACAGGAAGCTTCACTTGCGTGAGAGAGCCCAACGTGAATGAAGGATGGGTGAGAAAAATGCCCAAGAGCTCTCAAACATGTGAGGAAGAGGAGGATGTGAATGCATAATGGGTTGGGCAGACATTTGTGGGTTTTTACTTGCCCAAGAAGTCAAAACATGTTTTTCAAAAACCAATGGCTTCTCAAATTCGAATTTGACTGCCAAACTCTTCCCATCCCATTGCATTAACTAACACAACCACTTTTGGAAGAAATAAATGATTGGGCACAAAAGACAAAATGGGTAGTTGACTGTTTGATGGGTTTTCCCTTTGACATTTGGATTTTACCCATTGGCTCAAAGGTTTGAATATTCCCCCCCTTATTCCTTATGAAATCATGCCCTTATCTCTTTAATGTTGTTTTTTTTTGTAAGTTGCTATTCTACTAAAAAAGAGAAATAGTGGTACATAGAAAATTACAATACTAAGACGCAGTTCTGCTTATTGAAAGCAGTCATAGAGTTTCGAAAAAAATTGGGTCCTCCCTCCTACAGAGAAAATAGGTACCTAAGAATGGTACCTTCCCTTTGGGAGGGAAAACAGACCCCCAAAATAATCCTCAGAGTAGACAAAACAAAAATGCGAGTCTAGAGAGAACCTGACCAACATCGTCCAGGATTGCAAAAGCTGGAGGCTAAAGAAAAACCTGTGTAGGTCTTGCAAAAAAAAAAAATAGAGAGGCATGGAGAAACCTGCTCATGGTTTGAAATATGGTTCCTCTTCTATAGGGAAATTGTAACCAGGGAAGACTTGTTGCGCCGGCTTGCTGGAGATGTTCCCTGGTTCGTCGCTCTAGGTCGTCTTTTCCTCTACGCTGTTGGCATCCTCATTAGAGCCTGCAGGTGGTTGTTTTGCTGGGAAGAGGTTCAATTTTCTCATCAAGACAAGATTAGAAGTGAAATTTCTGGAAGGGAACGTGGAGGCTTGGGTTTGAGGAGCAGAGATGGCATGAGGGGCTGAGATGGTGATTGGGGGAGCAACGAAACTTGAGGGAGATTTCGTTGAAGGAGGAGTTGTGTGTGGATTAGGATGCGAAGACAGAGCTTGAGGCTGAGCAGGATGCTGAGCTTGAGTTGGGCAGAAACGCGAGGATGAGCCCGATGAGTAAAGTTTTGAACACCCAAAAGTTCCATCGTCACTCCAAAGTTCTTCCTGGTGCACCGCCAACCCCTATAATTTCGTTCTCCCAGTCATTAGTGATTCTTTGAACCTCTTTCGGGATGTCCATATCAAAACCTTCAGAGTTAGCGTGAGCAGATAAATGAATTTGATGCTCTGTTTGGGTGTTCCTGCCTTGTCGACCACGACGTGGATTCCCACGTGGTCGCCTGGCCATTGTAGGGTGGTGAGAGATGTCGTTAACCTGCACTGAACGGAGAATGCCAAAGTGAAGAAGAACCAAATGAGCAAAGTCACTATGATCTTGAATGCAGGAGCTTGTGCAACAAGGAATGTAACAAGTGTCTTTGTTCACAACACAAAGGGTGGTGGAGAGGTTGGCACGCTGATCCAAGCGCAGTGAATGAGAGTTAATGTTGCCTTGCAGCGAGGTGACAGATAGGTCTTATCAACCAGGTTGGAGCTGGCCACGTCTAGGCCTAAAGTGAAGGCCTACTGACAAAAGGCCCAACATTAAACTCACGCGGTGATGGGGGTGGCTATGTCAGCCTCCCCCACGTAACTACTGCTCTGACAAGCACCCACATCTGGGTTGGAATATTTAGCGTTTATGAGCTCCAATTCCTGCCTTTGGTGTGTATCTGTGAGGTCCTCCAAAGTACATTGATGAAGAAACGCAGCCGAGAGAACTCCCTAGTTAGTAATTTTATCCACAAGGGAGTTAGCTTCACTTCTGATATGCTAGAATTTGATAGCCAAAGGATGGGTTATGAGCAAGGCTAATTGCTGTAGATCGAATTCTTGTCTCCAGCTTGTTGCAAGTTTGGTGCTGCATGTGCCATTTTGGATCTTGGTGGCAATGTTGATGATGAGCTGAGAATCTCCCTCTACGATGAGTGGGAAGAAGGAGTGGGTGGAAGCTATTTTGATGCCCTGTATGTGACCAGTTAGTTCTGCCACATTGTTGCTTTCCAGCCCAAGCTTTCCATAAAAGACATGAGTGATTTGTCCTGTATCTATTATGAAAATTCCACCATAGCTAGCCAGACTAGGGTTGCCCTTGGAGGCTCCATCAAAGTTTAGTTTGTAGAAACCAGGGAGAGGAGCAGACCATGAGATAGGGGAAGAGGGGTGGGGGGGGCGGGAGGTGGCATCATTGGGTGAAAGGTGAAAATGCAGGAACTAGTGATGGATTATGTCCTATTCCTGAGGAGGAGATTGGAGATGTTTATCTTGCCAGTTAGAGAGCGAAGTGGTCTCCCTGATGCGCTACTGACATTGGAACCAAATGGTTTCCATAGTGTTGACTTTTCCTTCGAAGATCCTGAGCTTTCTTTCTTTCCAGATGCCCCATATCAGAAAGCTCGGAATAAGCTCCCAAATTCGATTGGGAATGGGGTTTTGAAAAGAGTGCTTATGCTAATTTTTGATAGCATTAATGATGCTACAAGGGTATCTATCACTTCTTTTACAGGTACTTGCTATTTCGATCCATAATTGAATAGCAAAGGGACACTGATTGAGAAGGTGCTCCATGTTTTCCTCCTGAATTCTGCATAAGGGGCACTGTGAAGGACCAAGGAAATCCCTTCTTATTAGATTTTTCCATGTTAGAATATGCTTGTGAAGGACCAACCATAGGAAGGTGGTAACCTTTGGCCAAGTTTTGAGGCCCCATATCTTGGACGGACAGGGATCTGAAGGTTCACTGGGGGTGTTAGTGAGTTGGTGAGCTTCTTTGGTGATAAACGTGCCTTTTGGTTTGTAGCCCCAACGAAGAATGTCACCGTCGATTCTGCATCTGATGCATATTTGTTGTAGATCCTCCCAAAGCGCTTCATATAAGAGAGGCTGCTGCTAGGGATGCCATTTATCTTGGGTGATCCATTCTTGGAAATCCTCCTATCCATTATGATCCCAAAAGGAATGAACTTTTTCATGAGAAGGAATGGAGAGAGTGTCAAGTTGGCCTTGAAAATTGATGGTGGTTGTCAACGGGGGTAGCTGATTCCAGGAATCAGTCCAAAAATTTGCCAAAGTACCGTTGTGAACTTCCCAAAAATAGTGCTATTGGATTATCGGTCTTTGTGATTTTGCTGCATTCCAGATGAGAGAGCCTTTGATGTTCTTAGAGAATCTGACAAGTTGACGGGTGGGCTAGTTGGTTGCATACTTTTTATTCCAAAGCTATGCCCACTGACTGTGATTTTTGGTGACCCAATTCCACCAGATCTTGGCACTTAGAATTTCATTACTTTGCTCAGGATCCTCGAGTCCTAGTCTGTTGTTTGTTTTTGAACAACAAACAATATCCCATTTGACTAGAGCCCAATGGTGAGAATTTTTGCCTCCGTTCCAAAGGAAAGTACGTTGGAGAGAATGAATGGCTTTAAGGACCCATTTTGGAGCGGCTAAGACTGAGAAAAGATATAGGGGCATGGATTGTAGAATTGATTTGATAAGGATTAGGCAGCCAACAATGTTGAGGGAGCGTAGAGTCCAATGGGATAGGTGAAGTTCCAGCTTGGTTAAAAGATCTTTCCATGAGGCATGTTTAAGGGCTGAGTTTATGAGGGGAGCACCAAGGTATTTTGAAGGGAGAGTGGTTGTTTTGAAGCTTAGAATGTGTGCTATGTTCCTCTGGGTTGGGATTGGAGTGTTAAAGAAAGATATTTCCGATTTTTCTTTATTAATAGTCATTCCAGAGGCTTTTGAGAAGGCCGTGAGGATGTGCTTGAGAGCTTTGGCTTCTTGGATTGAGGGTTGTCCCATGAGAAGGTTGTCATCCATGAATTGTTTGTGAGTAATGGGGGGATGGTTGTGTAGTGAGAGACCCTTAAGGGTTCCAAGGTTTTTAGCTTGAGTGAGCATGCAGCCAAGACCTTCAGCCATTAGAATGAATATGAAGAGGGAGAGAGGATCTCCCTATCTAATACCACGGGAGGGGTTAAAAGGTTTGGAGCGGACCCCATTTAAGAAAATGAAGGAGAAAGCAGAAGAGATGAGATGAGTGACCCAGCAGATCCAAGAGGGGTGGAATCCGAAAGCTGTCAGGGTTTTCCAATAAAGTCCCAATTGAGTTTGTCAAAATCTTTGGAGAGATCTAATTTAAGGAGCATGCCAAGTTTCTTGGTGGTTTTGAGAGAGTGAATTGTTTCATGAGCTAGGATAATCCCATCCAAGATTTGGCAGCCTTCAACATAGCCCGTTTGTTCCACAGAGATGAGTGAGGGTAGGATGGGTTTAAGGCGATTGGCTATGACTTTGGTGATGATTTTGTAAAGCACATTACATAAGGCTATGGGGCGGAATTTACTTGGCATGGAAGATTTAGATTCTTTTGGAATGAGAGTGAGAAAGGTGGCATTAAGAGAAGGCCAAATTTTTTGGGAAGTACGAGATTCCTCTACCATTTCCCAGATTTCAAACTTTAGCAAGTTCCAGCAGGAGTGAAAGAATTTGACTGTGAAGCCATAAGGTCCTGGGGCTTTGTTCTCTTTCATTTGCATTACAACCATCTCTACTTCCTGAACTGTTGTCAGTTTCATGAGCATGATGTTTTGTTCTTCAATTACTAGGGTTGGGATGTGAGAAGTGACTTCTTGGATGGCCACGACCCTGTCTTGATCATATTCAGTGAGGATCTCCTCAAAGTGATTAGAAAGCTAAGTTTCCATATCCTGGTGACTTTCCAGAAGCAATCCTTCAACATTTTTGAGATGGGTAATGTGGTTGTGCATTCGGTGGTGCATGGTGGATCTGTGAAAGAAAGAAGTGTTTCATTATCTTTCCTTGAGCCATTTGACGCGAGCCTTCTGACTCCAGTACATCTCTTCCTGTTTGGTCCATTCTGCAATTTGGATGGTGAGTTGTTGTTCCTGAGAATTGGTTTCCTTAATGTGTCCTGAGGCGATGATCTGTTGCTGAAGCAGTGCCATGTCTTGTTCCAGGAGCGCTTTGTTGGTGAAAATGTTCCCAAATGTGTGCTTGTTCCAATTTTTGAGATGTTGCTTGAGAGGTCTCAACTTGTTGTGGAGTTTGTGCATACAAGAGGTACCAGTGACTTGAGTGTTTAGCCACCATCCTGTAATCATCTCATGAAACTCCGGATGAGTGAGCCAAACTTTCTCAAACCTAAATGGTTTTATTTTGGTTGTATCATCAACCTGTCAGTTTAAACTGACTGGCCAGTGGTTTGAGCTGGCTGCCGGTAGAATGGAGGCATGAATTTCGTCGTTTTTGAGCGTGATGTGTTTTGAAGTGAGGAAGTGATCAAGCCTGCAGGCAATTTGAGCTGCTCCTCCCCTGTGGTTGTTCCAGGTGTGAATGCCATTATTGGTTTGTAGATAAATTAGATTATTTTGATCGATGAGTTCCTTGAATATTTTGTCTTCTTCTGTGAGAGTACGTCATCCACTTCACTTGTCCTGGACTGGAGGGAAGTAATAAGATTAAAATCACCACCAATGATATCAATAGGGTGGGCTTGATTTTGAATGAGCAACTGGAGGTAATCAAGGAGGGAGGATTTCTGATTATAGAGTTGGGGTCCATAAACATTGGTTAAATGGCCATGGATGTTTGTGCCAATGAGGTGGAAAAAGGCAGATATAGAGTGACGAGAAGCCATGAATTGGTCAAGAACCATCTCTACAGGGTTCGAAGAGATGGTTATCCCTCTTGAGGCTCTATAGGAGTCAAGAGAAATGGACTGGCTGCCACGCCAAAGTCTGGACATTATGGAGTCAATGTTGGAGCCATTGGATCTGGTTTCTTGTAAGATAAGGATAGTGGGGTTTTCTTTCTTGATCTTTTTTCATATCATTATGTTCTTTCTAGGACTGTTGATGCCTCTGATATTCCATGAGATAATCTTCATTGGTTATCAGTGGGAATGAGAGGAAAGAATTCAGTAAGCTGGGAGTATTGTCCTGATTCTATTAACATAATCCCCAGGTAGGAAATCCTCTGAAGAGATGTTTTCCGTACTCTTTTTTTTTTACTTTCGTTGTTGCCTTTCATGTTGTCTTTAGGGGTTGTTGTGATTATGCCCAATTTGTTGTCAACTTTGGTTGTGTGTAGAATGTCCTCGAGCATTTGAATTTGCTTGGGGGCAATGTCTTGAAATGCATTGCTCTTGCATGCGTCTTCCAATCCTATTAGATCCAAGTCTCCCAATTCTATTTCTTCCATTTCTTCATCCATAAGGACATATGTCTTTTGATTGGATGGAAGGTCAGGATGAGGAGGTTGAGTTTCCCTATCCGGTGAGGGATGTTCTATCGTAGGGATCTTGTCCTGTTTTCTTTGATCTACTATAGTTTTGCCTTTGTGGGGATGCTTGGAGGAGTTTGGGTGATCTGGGCCTTCCTGCTAAAACTCATACATATGTGAATCAAGCACCTCAAAGTTGTTGTTGGTGGATGGGTTTTCCGATTTACTGATAGTAGGAGTTTTCCTTCCTTGTCTTCGCTTGCCTGTGACTTTTCTGAAGCCTTCTTCATCTGTAGCTTGGGTTTGTTCTGTGGCTATTTTATTTTTGGTGCAATCCTAGGAGAGATGGTCATGCTCATTGCATTTCTGACATCTAAATGGGATGTGCTCGTAGTCTAAAGGTTGGATCCACTTTGTGTCCTCATGAGCTGTGATTATAGAATCAGGTAGGGTTTTAGAAATATGCATGTAAACACAAATACATGCATACGACATGTACCTTTGTTGTCACGTTTGGTCAACAACTTTGACGAATTCACCTAAAGCATTGCCGATGTCCTTGAGCGTGTCCTGATCCCAATAGTCCTGGGGGAGGGAGTATAGGCGGACCCAGACAGGGGCCTAGGAGAAGTTTTTCGTATCAAGATTGAAACGTTCCACCCAATTTTTGAGAAAGAGGCTGATAGAATTAAAAAAATAGGGCCCTCCTTCCAAAAATTGATCTTTGTCTTCTAGCAGGCTGGAGATTATGGTAAAAAATCCTTTTGAGCACAGCTGTATCTCAAAATGTGCCTTGGGTCTCCATTTGACAACAATCCATTGGAGCAAATATTTTTCAGTGGGCCAGATGCCCATGAATTTTCCAATCAGCACATAAGTCTTCATGTATTCAATGTGTGCGTTGATCCTGGAGGGGGTTAGGTTTATTCAAGGTTTCTTGGTGGACATCCCAGTGCAATTGTTGGTGTGTGGATTGCCAGTTTCCTATTGCTGATGCGGCTACATTTCCTCGGGTCTGATCATGTTAGACTGCAGGGTTTTATCAGAGGGTATATTTTTCAAGGCGGGTCCTGGGTCAATGGCATTGGAGGTACATGAATGGTTCTTGATAGGGGGAGGGCTTGGATCCCTCCTCAAAATAACTGTCATTGAGAGCCTAGGACTGGTTACAGGGGCGCAAAAGCATGGATTTGGGGGCGATGACTAGGGTATGAACCAGAGCGAGACCTAGCATCATCTTTGAAACTTCAACTCATCTCTTTAATGTTGCATTCACATAGCTGGTTGTGGGTATTTTTATTAAATTGCATATTTACATGATTTCCAAAATATATTATGCCATCGACTAGCACGATAACCATCAACATCGATTTTAATTGTTGAAACATAAAATACTAAATCGGTGGTGGGGCCTTTACCTTTATCTCCACACCATGATTAAATACAATATTTACATCATATATAATTTAATGCAAATGGGGTCAAAACTGGGGTGTTACATGTTTTAACTCGATCAATCTTCTGTTTGCGGAATTCCTTCTCAACCGTAGATCTGGTTCGGCTATGATCTCAACCGTTCAATATGCACAGACTTTAAACCTCAGTCTTCATCGATCCTTGCATTGATCAATCACGCTCTGTAACCAGCAATAAGATTAACTCTACATACATTTTGTTCACGAAATCATAAATGGATAATTCACCTAGTTATGCTTCGATCTATGTTTCATTCCCTCTCAGAAGCCCTAAACTCACACACAGAATTATCATTCATTAACAGGGATTTAAACAAACATTCAATTCATGAAATTGCACACTCAAACATAATTGAATTTACACACACAAAGATTATGCTAAAATAGGCCTTTTCATTTACACATTGAATCTGTACATACAATTGCCTCAGAACCTTCTGATTTCCTTAGGCCTCATACGTCTTTGATTGGCCTTTCTTGACTCCTATAGGCCATATTGACCTTTATCTATTTATTTCTATCCTCTATATCTATACCTTCTATCTTTTTATCCTATCTTTCTTCCTATGCCTCACAGGCTTACATATATACACAACAAGATTCATGAACCATTCTAGTTTAGATCCTTAATCCACTCAACAACATGCTTAATTAACTCAACCATCAAATCTATCCTATGACTCGCTATCTCTATTTAGGGATTTGTCATATGATTCATCAATTGACCCAAAGACTCATGCATCCTCTTAGTGACTCACCTAATGACTCACCATCATCTAGAATCATATATTTTACACAGGTTTATTTACAAAGTAATAGTTTGAAGACTATCAATTCAGAAATGAAAGACCCCCTCTAAGCATGATAAAACATGTAGTACTCGGATTTGGATGGAGAGAAGGATGCTCCTACATTAGGTTCCCTAAGGGAACGCAAAAGTTGTATTTATATCTTGATATTTAAGGGAACTAAATTTAGTTATACTTGCCCGAACGGGTGTGGCTCATTGGCGCCGCTTGATTTGAAGTCATTTGTTGTAAACAGGGCCACGAGATCAAATCCCACCCAGGTTTACCTATGTCCCATGTCTTACGGTAGGGCATGGAGCACCTAGCGGTATAGTGGTAGTAGGAATGGATCCCTGGACCCCGTGTCACGTGAGTACCATCCCAACCCCAGTTGTTGATTCCTTCCTATTGGATTTATTAAGTTTGCAGTATTTATTACGAATATACAATTTTCCTCCCTTCTTAGGGACAATCACCATTGACGAAACCCATTGACCATCAAAGACAGGGTACATGAAACTAGAAATTAATTATTTATGAGGTTCTTCCTTAACAATATCCTTAACTACAAGGCTCATTATCCTTTGAGCCCGAAAAATTAGTCAAAAGCATCGTAGATATAGATATGGTGCATACATGTAGTCAACTCAATAATAAGCATGTCCTTTTAGTCCCAAGCAAAAGTTGAATCATATTTCCTCAACATACACACCAACTCCTATTGTTGAGTGGGTTGCAATTAGTTATCAATGTTAAAATATTTCTCAAGCATGACTTCAACAACAATGGCTTTGGTGTTGACAATTTTAGCCATAAAGTAGCATTCACGTATTGATAGGAATTGTAGGGATCATTGTGATGGAATGAGGGAGAGTAGGGGTAGAATAATTTTGAAAGGACTATCTCCATCATTATATTGGTTAGTTCAATCCCTATATCCAAAATGCAAAAGGATAAATATTTTGCATGAATTCGTGATCATTTTATCTTTATATGGCTCTTTTAATGTTAAGGATTATTCCATAGTAAGAACCAATTAAATCAAGTTATCAAAATAATCATTACCATCAAGTGGCAAAATCCATAAAGGCTCCTATAGGTCCAAAGTAGATTTGGCAAGTGGATCCAATGTGAGTTTCTTAGCCAAATTGTCTCGGGAAATATTCATATGTCCTAATTGGCATCCTATATAACTGTTGACAATTGCCAACCAAGGCCATACTACGATAAGTGAGTAACCCTGAAGGATAGTTTTTGTGTGCATGACCATACAGTTTGGAGGGTATTCCTAAGAATTAATTTCGACAATGACATCATCCATAATCACTTTGAGATTATTTGTTGACTTTTTAGCCATTTACAAGATTGTAGGGTTTTGAAGCAATAGAGCTTGAAGCTACAAAGTTTCCATAACCTCCTTTGTCATTACATTAATTGACACCCCTAAGTTAACAAAAGTATTGGGAATGGGGGTCATACCAATGAGAACTTCCAATGTCGGATTATCTAGATCACAATACTTTGGATTTGAAACTTTTCCTAACATGACACCAACTAGTTGTACCACTTGATGAATAGTTGGGAAATCTTGTGTCTTCCTCCCCGGTCTCTTGAGACACATATATTTTATGGATTTACTATAAACGGGTACATCCTTAATTACATGTAGTAGGGGATATTTACAAATATGTTTCTCAAATCTTCTATAATATTAAATGGTGGTTGGGTTTGAGGTTTAACCCTGATTAATCCATTTAGGGAAGGGAGGATTTTATAAAAAGATTGCAACACAAAGTCTGAGTATGAGAGCTTGGTTGTGTCTTCTCTTTTTCCTTTCTAGTTGAGTGTCTTACCTTGCTTAAATCACTACGATAGGAGGTTGTGGATTCTATAAGATTTACCCATATCAAAGTTAAGTGGCCTTATAGTCAAAGGTAGACAGAAAGTAAGTTGTTCAGTTTCCCACTTCATCGGTATACACAGGTTGGTTTGGATGCTTTGCATTGTTATTAGGATTAGGATAAGGTTGGGTAGGTAATTTTGATGCCATCCCTTGTAGTTGGTTTATGTTATGTGGCGAGGAGCGAAATAAATTTTGATTTCGTTGATGTGGCCAACCTATTGTGGTCTAAAAGATCATTGTTGATTTACCCATTGAGTACCTTGATTAAATTGTGGTATTTCCCATAGGATGTTGAATAAGTCCAAGGTGTTTACACGGACCATTATCCACCATGGAATTGTGGAGTAGACCAATTTGTGGTTGGATATTAATTAGGCTAGAAAGAAATGAAAATTTGATGATGATATTTCATACCTAGAAATTCAGGTCAGGGTTCTCAAATCTCCATCTCCATCTTCAAAGATTTATTCTAGGTTATTTAAGTCTCTAACGTATGCTTTAACTTCAATTTCTTCTTCCATTTAAAAATATATTTGGCGGGTTAATATACATGGCCTACCTGGAAAATGATGACTGGAAAGAGTAGGATTCAACTAGCTTCCAAATGCGCAGGCACATTTTTCCTCAGGCGCAAAATACAAATGTCATATCTCCACGTGACTTTCCGTTATATAATATTCCCAAAGGCAGTTTCAGGATAGTGGGAGGTGGTTTCTCCTTACCACCTTTCACCCAGCGGAGTGGTTCTCCACTCCCCACCTGGCAGGCGGTAAAAATTCTACTAACGCTTTCCTGTTCCATCCTCCTTGCAAGTTGAGAGCGTGAAATGCACTCCAATCGTCGATCTCCTTCCCCTCTGATCATGCACTATCGATCACATCAAAAATTTAACACACCCCAACGGTCATTTCACCAACATCCCTTTGTGTTATGTACCAAGCACTTTCACTCAGCGGATTCCATTTCCACTGTTGATATCATTGCATCTCTGATCTAGAACGTCAATTCCTTCAAAAGATGATAAAGGTGCTTCATCCGCTCACCTTAGTCACTTTTTAATCCAACATATGGTTCCATGGAATATTTGGTCTCCGTTTTAGCACCTAATCTGTTATCTTTTTTCAGTCATACCAACAAAATTTGAAATTGAAGCCCTCTCTTTACCTTAAGCTCCTCTCAACCATGTGAAACAAAATTGTGCTAACGCTATCATTAAAAACATGTTTGTTCTTAAGATACTTAAAAGCACAATGATTAGTATGGACAAACATATAGTATCTTGTAACATAATGGCATAATTTACTAAGAGAGAAGACCATTACTAGAAATTCCTTTTCAATCATAACATATTTAAATTTAACATTAGCAAGGTTTTTGTTGATATAATTTATAACATACATGGTTTTGCTATCCTTCTATCTTAGCACAACACCTGCAATTTTTTGAAATGAATCAATGTAAACAAGAAAAGGCAATTAACAATTAGGCCATCATAATACCGGGGCATAACTATGTTCCCTTTGAACATGTCAAAGAATTGTTAACAAGCTAGGGTCCGTGAAAAAATAACATCTTAGCAATGAGAGTATACAAGGGAGCAACAACCTTGCTAAATTCTTTAATTAATGAATCAATGATAATAACTAGCGTGCCCCAAAAAACTCTAAACAATTATTTTCTTTTCAGGGGTAAGAGGTCATTATATGACAATAATTTTTGCAAAGTATACCTGAATTCCTCTAGCATAAACATGGTGTCCTAAATAGTATCCTTAAGTCATCATTAAGAAGTATTTATCACTATTTGAGGAAAGGTGTGTTTGTTGGCATCCCTATAGTCCTTTTTGTTTGGACAGGGCTTAATCAAATATATCACCACATGTTGTAAAGTCATCCATAAAACCTAACACAAGTAGGAATTAGATCAACACAAATACTCAACATAGTTTGTTGGAATGTTTATGGCACGTTTACAACCGGAGTGGAAGGGCAGGGTGAGTAAAGGTTCCCTAAGGGAAAGTAAAAGTTTGTATTTATATCTTGATATTTAAGGGAATTAAATCTAGTTACACTTGCTCAAACGAATTTGGCTAATTGGTGTCGCTTGATATGAAGTCATTTGTTGTAAAGGGGGTCATGCGATTAAATCCCACCCAGGTTTACCTGCATCCCATGTCTTGTAAGCAGGCGTGGGGCACCTAGGGGTATAGTGGTAGTAGGAATGGATCCATGGACCCCATGTCACGCGAGTACCAACACAACCCCAGTTTTCGATTCCCCTTGTAAAAAAAATATATCTATACTTGATGAAGCCATTAAGAAAATAGAATCACTGATTTTCCAACAAACATCTAATACTTGATCAATAAATGGCAGGGGTAAGTGATCCTTCATAGTGGATTTATTAAGTTTGCAGTATTTATTGTGAATATTCCAATTTCCTCCCTTCTTAGGGACAATCACCATTGGTGAAACCCATTCACCATCAAAGATAGGGTAGATGAAACTAGCAATTAATGATTTATGAGGTTCTTCCTTGACAATATCCTTAAGTGCAAGGCTTATTATCCTTTGAGCCCGACAAATTAGTCAAAACCATCATAGATATAGATATGATGCGTACATGTAGTCGACTCAATAATAATCATGTCCTTATAGTCCCGAGAAAAGGTTGAATCATATTTCCTCAACATACACACCAACTCCTATTGTTGAGTGGGTTGCAAATAGTTATCAATTTTAAAATATTTCTCAAGCATGACTTCAATAGCAATGGCTTTGGTGTTGACAATTTTAGCCATAAATTAGCATTCGGGTATTCATAGGGAATTGTAGGGATCATTGCGATTGAATGAGGGAGAGTAGGGGTAGAATAATTTTCAAAAGACTATCTCCATCATTATATTGGTTAGTGCAATCCCTAATCCAAAATGTGGGAGGATAAATGATTTGCATGAATTCAAGATCATTTTATCTGTATATGGCTCTTTTAATGTTAAGGCTTATTCCATAGTAAGAACCAATTTAATCAAGTTATCAAAATAATCATTACCATTTGGTGGAAAAATCCATAAAGGCTCCTCTAGGTCATGTTCGTGCCAGAAATTGTTCTCAGACTACGAAAGAACAAGTCAACACAATCTCAATAAACACAATAAAGTAAAATAAGGTTTTTCTAGGGTTTTGGTTGAACAGTTTGAAGACAAGAGGGAAAACATTCACAAGACTAAAGCAAGCACTAAATCATGAGCATTCGAATGACTGAGATGTATAAGATATAAACCATATTCCAACAGAATAAACACAATACTGAGTTTTACCCACAGTTAGCAAGCATTTCAAGCATAAAAACATTAAACAGGAAATGAATATACCAACTGAGTAATTAACAAAAATTAGAAATGAAACCAGTCAAT